>JAVXUP010003084.1:0-88314 GCA_033070095.1 Escallonia herrerae | reverse complement strand
TCCTAACTTGATATGTATCAGATTTTTGTTGTTAGCTATCTCTATCATGCTTGCAGTCTCTTTTTTTTTTTTTTGAGGTTTGGTTAAGCCGTTAGAGTTTTAATTTCTTGCTGAGTGAGTAGAAATCGTGGCACAATTGTTGTTGGGATTTAACTTATGGCATGTTGCTTGAATAAGGTAAGGGTTTGTCCCTTTTTTTGCTGTGGTAATTAGGAATTATTGGATTGTCAATATTTCATTCGTTACTCATCCGTTTTAGGTGTCCTTGCACTTTCTAAAAATGTTCTTATGTTCATTTCAACCTTTCAGTTTTAAGTTTTCTCAGAGTCTCAGTTTGCATATCGAAAAATGATCTTGAATTCAATGTCCTATAAAAGTCCAAATTTTTTTCGATTTTTGGCAGCCACTTCGATTTGTTATTGAGTCTTCATTACTTATTGGTTTTTAGTGATTCTTACATTTCTAGAAATCTTAGTAAGCCTACTTTAACTCTGTAGTTTTGAGTATTCATGATTGATCTTTGAATGAAATGAGTCGATACAGAACTATTCGAGCAAAGATTGACTCTGTAGGCCTCGTTCTTTTCCTCTTTTATCCGTTTTTGCGAGATTACCCTTTCGTAAAGGCTCTGATCCTTACTCTTACCATTTTGATACTATACGTTTATTCAACGTCCTTGTTGCATCATGTACTATCCATTCAGTACAATTCTTGAACATCAACTTTAAGTTAGACAATACTAGCATTGACTATGTTTGAACAACTCTCAAATTTGAGAGGGTCCTTTGGATATACGTTTGTCTATATGCTGGCGATCAATAGACGCCTAGCACGCTACCATTATGCACAAGTTTGATATTTGTATGTTTGATTCGACATTGGGTCTTTATGACCAACAAAGTCGTTGTACTTTGGAATTAATTTTACTCACCACCTCATACTTAGGGGTCAATTGCACCCAGCACCTCGGAGTTCTAATTTTGGCACCCAACACCAAAATGTTTAAAATCTTGGTAGCTAGCACCTAATGACAGTCAAACGTCTATTACTTTTTAAGGGCAAAATGATTTTTTTTGCGTGTTAAATCCACCTTTTGTCCACATCACCTCCAAACGACATCAATAATTAACGTTAGACCCTCAACGTCATTTCCTCACCCATTTCTCTCTCCGTGACTAATCATCTTCCCAACCCCAACAACCCACCCTACCCCCTTGCCCCCGCCCCTACCCCATGCCAAACCTTTATCACTGTTATCGACCCATACAAAGGCCCCACTCCTCATAGTGTTACCACCTCATCCCCATCCACAAACCTTCCCTCAAACCCTCCTATAGCCTTGACCTTGACATGGCCCCTCCCTCAGCCCCAACACAATCCCTCCCTCTTAAGCCTCGTCAGTGCTTTACTTCGGCTGCTGCTACACCACACCCGTAACAACCCCACAACCAAATCACAACCGCCACCGTCTCACACAAAACCACTAGATCGACATCACCATCACCATATCCCCCCCCCCACACACACAGAGACAAAAATTGATGCAAACGTAGTTGTTCTAATAATAGATGCACCATCCCCCAATACCTACACAGTCCTAGCTACTCCTTCCCCCGTGGTAGCCACCATCAGTGTCGGTCACCCTTCAATCACCAGCTCTTGACCTACTCATTCTTCACAACTGTTATCTCAGTTGGCTATTTTTTAGTTGTAAGGATCTTAATTATAATTGGGGTATTTTTTAATTGGGTCTTAACTATGGGTAAGGTGACCGTTCCAAGTCACAGGTCAGTGCTGCAGTGGGGTGCAGGCTGTGGGATTGGGTGGTGGTGAGATGACTAATTGAAGTCATGGTTCAGTGGTGCGGTAGTTAGATGTTTGTGGGTACGATGGCTGATTGTGGGGCAATGGCTAGTTCCAGTGGAGCGATGGCTTATGCAAGTGGCCGTCAGAAGGAAATGGGAGAGAAAGGATGAGTGGGGACCGTAACGTGTATGGGTGTATAATAGTCGGTGATGGTGACGGAGTATGTGGGATTGAGGGGAGGGACTAACAGTGTGTGTGGGTGTAGGGTATGTGTACGCTGGTAATGGGTGATGGATGATGGGGTGTAGGGGACATGGAGTTGTGTGGTGGTTCAATTATGGGGAGTGGGGATTAGGGGCTGGGATAAGAGGTGGGCTCAGACTTATGTCATGTAGGGGAGTGGGTGGTGGGGCTGCTGACAACTTTATGGTGGGGTTTGGGTATCTCTTGTTTGTATTTGTCTCAAAAAGACATATTTGTCCTAAAATCATTTCTTTACCGGAGATACTATTTTAGGTCCAATAAAAAATTAGGCAAATCACACTCAGAATTTCTAAGGTTTACCATAAATACACTCCGCTCCCACTAAAGTTTGTTTACTACACTTAGTTCTAAAAGCAACTTTTTCTCTTACAGTGTTAATGGTGCAATGCAAAAAGGCATTCATGTTCTTAGACAACGTCTTCATTGAATTTGGAGGGAAAATTTTAGTCCTTGGTATTTGGATAAAAAAATAAAATGGCAGATAGGTAAGGGGGTGGTCTGTGATGGAGAGAATCAAAAGGGTGGTTTATTATTGGAATCGACCTGATTTTGATTTCGCACTTGAAAGACATCATGTATTCTCATCTTAAACGCGATAACCCGTAATTAAATCCTTAATTTAATACCCTGCTTATTCAACCCCCAATTGAAGCCCTAATTGAGCCATTAATCGAAAGCTCTAATTGAAACCATAATTGAAGCCCTAATTTAAAGCCTTAATTCAACCCCAATTGAACCCTTAATTGAAATCTCTAATTGAACCCCCAATTGAACCTGTAATTGAAGCCCTAATTGCACCCCCAATTGAAAGCCCTAAATGAACTTTTAATTGAACCCCTAATTGAAAGCGCTAATTGAACCCCTAATTTAAAGCCATAGCCTAATTTAAAGCCCTTATTGAACCCATAATTGAAACCCTAACCATTCTTCAATATAGTCTAACCTAGACGTTGCTACCTCCTCAAGTTGGTAAACCTAATGAAAGCAAAAGAGAGATTAGACCAGAAGGTGGAGAAAGGGAAGAAGGTCCGTGGGTTTGCTTGACTGAATTCTACCTAATGAAAATTAAGGACCATATAGGTAGAGAAATAACAAAGAAAGGGTATTTTGGGTATAGAAAGTACATAAAGTGTAGTGTCAGGGTATCTTGAAATGGAGTTGGCCTTGCCGTTAAGTGTGTAGTTATGTGAAATACGAGTAAAAACCTCAGGGAGCAAAATGTAATTAAAATATTTAGTTAAAGCTAGGTGTATCTATTTATACTATTTATTAAGTCAAAACATAATTTGGTGTACCACCATTTTTGGTGTTACATTCAAACTCATCCTGGTGCCGACAAGTGTCCTTAACATGGAATTTTCCTAAATTGTCCATCTACTTGAGAGTTGTACATACAACCATAAGGCCAAAAATGTCAACAAAAAAAAAAAACTTACTCGCTCTCACTTTCAGTTACCAAAGACCTCTCTCTTTTCCTCACGTAACTTCTATCAGCATCTCTTTCTCCCTTTCTTTCTTCCTCCTTTCTCCTTTTCCATTATGGATTGCATCCCACCACTTACCGGCGTAGGATTCTACTCTCAACTCTCCAATGGTAAGCATGCCTTAAGCTGCTTTTTCACGTAATTATCACGTAATTTTGTCATTAAAATTTCTGCATTTTTCCTACATTTTTCAATCATGTGTATTTTCCCTACATATTCCCTGTATTTTCATGTTGTATTCTTCCTATGGAGAATGGTTGTGGCTGTCGATATGTGGTCGGTCATGAGATAAAGATCAGAGAGAGAGCTCAAATCAAATACAAAGTTTAGTAGAATCCATCAATCTTCTCCTCTCACAGACCCTCTGTGTTGCCATTTCAGGCCATTTTGGTTAGCCCAAATCTGATTCTCTTCTAATACATTATCATTAATCCTCATGCAAACAGAGTTTCAGAGAGAAGGAGGGAGAAAGAGAGACAAAAAGAGGGGCAGAAGAGAAAGAAGGGTTGTTGCTTATTTTCCAATTTGTTTTGTAATACCATCGGCAATGGTTTAATTATAGAGGGGCAAACACCCTCATATATAACCTTTGTGGTGGTGGGATGATGAATCTAAAATGGTAGCTACTCTAACCGTGTCCATTTATAAATAAGTTATGGGGGAATGGAATTTCTAGCATCGATTAGGTAGAGATAATTATAATCAATCATGGAGGCTGTGGTTGGCGATTCACTGTGGATGTTGTGGTCGTGGTGGCGATTCATGCCTGTCGGTGCAGAGTCGTGGTGTTGGCGGCAATGGTGGCTGGTGATGCGCTAAGTAATGGGCAGTGTTGTGGTTGTCGAGAAGGTGTGGCTGGTGGTGGTCTAGGTGGCGAGTAGCAGAGGTGGTCGAGAAATAGTGGTTGTGTTTGTGAGATAGTGGTGCCGGATGTGTTGGGTCGTCGTGATGCACTACTTAATCTCCTCTGTTTAGTAGTTTGGGTGTCGCTTTTTGCCTTTTTCGCCGCTGATATAACAAAATTTATGATATAATTTATAAGGTTATATAATAATCAATTTTTTGAAAAATTACTTGTCGTATTAGGCACATGCGACGCATGTGCAATTAAATAAATATATGTAAATTTAATCGATAAAATAATTAAAAAAATCATAATAAAGTTATGATTTTACCATGAACATGAGGACTGAGAGGAAAGGACCAGTAACTTTTTTTTTCCCTTCAGATATGTTTAAATTTACAAAATCATTCTAAGGTTACATAAGTACTTGATCGTTCTTTCAAAAACTACCGGGCATAGTCGCCACACGAGATGCGTGTGCAGTTAAAGAAAACGTATGCAAATTTAATCGATAAAATCATTTGAAAGGTTACATAATCATTTTTCAAAAAATACTAGGCATAGTTGTCACACGCGATGCATGTCCAATTATAGATAATATATGCAAATATAATCGATACAAAGTCAAACTCATTGTCGATCTATTTTTTTATATATAATTTTTCAACGAGTACTTGCATATAAAAAAAAATGCACATTTATGAATATAAAATAATATGTCGTTCTTTGACGAGGTAAGAAGTAAAAAAAAATCCAGATTTAATTACAATTAAAAGTTTGTGTCAAATTTAAAACTTCTACTAAGTGAATAAAGTAGTAATGTTCTTACGTATATATGCGAAATTTATGAAAACAATCGGAAGGAAGGAGTAATGAACTGTAAACAGAAGTTTATATGTGAGTACTAATTTGAAAGCCATTATTAGATACCAATTTATAAAGGCGCGCGACAGCTCGTTTCTGACGAATGGAGTTGTAGGTGTAGATTTCTCCTTGTAAATGTAACGTGTGAAGCCGTAGAATTTTGAGTGTCAAAACAATATAAACCTATTATTTAATTGCATTCTGTCGTGCGTGATTCGTGACAGTGTTCCGCTGCCCTGCCTTCCCCGCCCCGCCACCGGTCCGAGTCCGGCGGTTGCTCTCTACATGTCTCGTCATAGAAGGCGCCTCGTCGATCTGAATGTGACCCACCGCAAGTCCTTTTGCCGTGGACCTCTTCGGCTCGCCGTTTTTGCTTATGGCATCAAACACCCAATAACCTCGTCCGGACGAAATAGAATAAACAAACGGCTCTTGAATCCGCTTGACGGGAGCAGTGATGGCAAAAGCAAGAAGAAGAAGAAACAGAAGAAGAAGAAGAAGCAACCACAGCACCAGCAGGTAATCCATTCACCTTACTTTGATAATTTAGTTGAGGAAGAAGTGAGGGATATACAAGTAGAACCCCCTCCGTCAGTTCTAAAATCAAATCACAAAACCCACGAGATAGATATTGATGAGAAGAGTTGTTCTGAGGCCATTATTCGCAAATGTAAAGAGAAAAAAAGACAAGGCTATTCCATTTTGCCCACCAACGATGATCCAGACCAAGTTACATTTGGTGGGGGTGTACATTACGATCAGCAGGCGAGGAGGGAGCAGAAGAATTCGTGCTCATACGAGAGAGAATCCAAAGCGGAGGAGGGGAATAGCACTACTTCTCTGCCTGCTATAAGCAGTATCGATGACCTCTTTTCGCAATACGAATACAAGGGTAGCAAGTACACTGGCGGGGAGAAAATGAAGGAACCGGTGGGAGACAAATGGCAAGGGGTGGATGACAAGGCTACAGAACCTCCATATGTTGGCAATGAGGGTTGTCGGAATGGATCTGATGCAAGGGTTGTCAAAAATGAGGATGTCTGTTTGCCTGTTACTCGTGAGAATCCAAAGAGAGACAAGGGGCATGAGAATGGCTCGCAAGTTGAAAAGATTCCTTCCAAGAGGAGGAAAAAGGATGGAAAAGCATGTAAGCAAGTTCGGATTGTTTCCCCTTACTTCTTGAACTCAGCAGGGGAGCAAGTTGTGGCAAGTGAGAAGAAGCATACAGAATGCCCTACTTTAGTGAAAACATCACCCTACTTTGGCAATGTAGGAAAAGAAAGGGAGAATCCGAATCAGACATTGCTGGGAAACAAAAGAAGGTGCAGTGTGCAAGAAAAGGCTAAACCTGCTGTGGTGGTGAAGCGAGTTCTTTCCTCTGCCCAGAAGCTAGACGAGGCTTATTGCAGAAGAACTGCTGACAACACGTGGAAGCCTCCACGCTCCCACTTTAATCTTCTCCAGGAGGATCATGCTCATGATCCTTGGAGGGTCTTGGTGATATGTATGCTTCTTAATCGCACAACTGGTTTACAGGTACACTCTTGCTCTTCTTCATACCTTCTCTCAGTCAATTACGTACCAAGCAATTAAATATTACGTGTTTGTGTGCATGTGTGGGGGTGTGTCTTGTGAATGCATGGCGTGACGAAAGCAACTAGTTATTTTATGCTTTGGTTAAACTTTTGGGGTTTAGTTGAGGTGCTAAATTTACGAAACATGATGCAAGTCCTAGAGAAGTGTTGCATCAACTTTGAAGAACGCTTCTGTTGTGGGAATGGGCTAAGACCAAATCCTACTATGCTTACTTCCTTACGAAAGCGAGTATTAATGCGCCTTCTTCCAGCCCCACTTGATTACTTGCTATGGCTTAGCCCCTTCAATGCACCCACAAGAAAATTTGAGGAAGGCCAAATGTTATACAAATCAGCCTTCTGTATGTAGACCGCGTGTTGCATTACTATTTTCCATTGGTTTAGATTGTTACTCAGAGGACAGGAGGATGAAGGTATTGAGATGGAAAATGGTAGGATGATACCTACCATTAGTACAGTAGCTATAGCTCAATATTTTGGAAAGGAAGGGATGCACCCGCGTAAAATGGGACGTACGGTGAAAAAACTACTTCGCCTGCAATTTGCGGAAACCCAAAGGAATGTCAATATGAGCTGCCCATGAAGTTGATGCCGATGTTTAGAGATGGGTTAAACACATAGGTAATTATGCCATGTTGGATCTCTCTTTGACTCTCTAACTGTCTGCTAAAAGTGGTATTTCGCCACTGTATAATAGGATTTCTAAAGTTCATGGATGCAATGTGATTTTCCTGATTAGTTTAGGGGTTACCGGTGTATTTGACCCTTTAAGATAGAACGGCAGTAGATATGATAAAGAGGTGAGACTATTGTACCAGCTCTAATGAGAACTACTTAGAAATCTAATCGTACACTAGAAAAGATCTCTGCATTACATATACGTATGTATATTATTGTTCTTGTTTATGAGAAGATTGTCGTCAGAACGCAAAAGCCATAGTCACTCTGTATTGAAGTCCTGGCAGGTGATAAGTTGGCCAAAATGCTACCTATCTAGTGTCCTCCATCTCCTCTCGCGGACGGTAAATTCGGCACATGACTTGTACTGTTTCTGAGGAGGTGGGCAGGGGTAGACCTAGAGTTTCCATAAGCCGACTGTAGTTCAAGTCAGATGCCAATTACAGATATTGTGTGACAAAGCAAGTATTGGAGTAAAGGTAACTTGGGCGAAGGCACGAAGTGGAAATGGAGATGGTCTGAGTCCAATTTGAAGGTATCAAGGTTTGCAAGGCTGGAGAACACTACTCTCTCTAGAAATTTCTGAGTGCTAAGATTTATGAGATGCGGAATGAGAAGCACATATCCCGTTAAATGAGGTTCAAAGTCATCAGTTTAGAAAAACCTTAAGGTTATTTGTCTTCTTTGGCACGTAATGGCACTTTGGAGTCACATGTCCTTGAGGGTGCGCCATATGCCAGTGCGCTAGCTTCCCCCCCGTAGCTTTGCTTTGACCACTCAGGAGTTCCTAGACAGATTGAATTTCGATAGTGTGTCTGAAGGAGTAGTCTCTTGACTGAGCCTTCAGTCCAGTACCCTTGCAGTGTCCTGTATGGGGACCAAAAGGCGCAAGTGAACTTGGAAGTGATTGGCAGGGCTTCACGCAACTGCCAAGCGGATTAGGCACGACATCTCTGAAGACCTTCTTCAGTCTTGAAGTGGTCCAGAGGTCATCACCATTAGGGGTGCCGACAAGCATTGGTGACTTTGGTGGGAAGGATTTAGCTACGAAGTTCTAAAAGGCGGTGAACTCACTTGCCTTGCCTCATGGAGCTTCGCTACCCCACTCAGGATCTTCTACACACAGATGGACTCCAATAATCTGAATGACTAAGCTCTTGAGTCAGCCTCCAGTCCAGTACCCTTGCAATGTCCTGCATGGGCACCAAAAGATGCAAGTGACCCCGGAAGTGTGGCAGGGCTTTGCGCGATAGCTAGGTGGGTTAGGCGCAATGCCTTTAAAGACCTTCTTCGGTCTTGAAGTGATTCAGAACTCATCATCCTTAGGGGCGCCGGTGAGTATCGGTGACTTGGTATGCACGATTTAGCTACCAAGTGCTCAGAGCATCGCATGAGATTTTCAGCAACAATAGTGTCTCGGGGAGCTTTCGAGGCTACCTTTGTGGTGACGAGCATGATTGAAAGTCCTGGTAGCAGCCAAGTTTTTGGCCGGGTGTAGTTTCGGCGGCGGCCATTTCGATAATATAATATCGGGCAATATGCAAGTTTAAACTACTAGTGGCACCAATTTTTTTTCTGAAGATCTTAAAAACTTTCCAAATTTCAAGAATAAGAAGATGGATAATCAGATGAATAAAAATAACTTTCTAATGTACTTGGCATTGTGTACATGATATTCGAGACGTTTGTTGAGTTTGTTTAGTACGATTTTGCAAATATTCTGCCTAACAAGTCTCCTCCCTGCTAAAAGAAAGACGTAAAACCAAGATGGAGAACAAGGAAAACATATATATACATATAACATAAATACTCAGCCATGGCTAGGATGCTGCGCGTGGGCATGACACAAGGACGCTACGCATAGATGTGGCACATGATGTATCAGCACAAATGTATGGAGTAGTACCCGATTTGGACGAAAGTGGCCAGCATGAGAGTGTCCGAGATGAGAGTTTATGGCTCAAAGTTGTAAGGGACGGAGTGGGCAGGATGAAGGCAATCAAGACGGGGTTGAACGTCCCTATGGAGAGTGACCAAGATGGCCTATCCTGGTGGGCGGTCCAGCCGGTCCAGGACATCCAACCCTCTCCAATGCCTCACCCATTCTTCAGATTTGTGCGCGATGGATGACACGTTCTAATTTGAATGATTATCTTTCTTGACATTGAAATTTAGTTATGTGTCCCAGAAAAATGGGTCCTGAACACAAGTATGTGTGTATAGCCAGTGTGGGCTAGTAACTACCAATTTGAAATTGTCCATTCTCAGTAGATATACCCTGGTAGGAGTGCATCTAGATTAATTCTAGTCATGCTATTGTTAGTATCTCTTATGCAAATCATTATAGTTTTGTACTTCTTTCTTATATCTTCCAAAAATTTCATCATTTTGCCATATCATGAGATGTCATTGTTAGTGAAGCATTATTCTTGACAATTTACCATCTTATCAATGCGCAGCTTTGTACGCAGGGGATAAGCACAAACTAGCTTTTAAGTTATTATTTTCTTTGGTAAATGTATTCAATCTGCCTCTTAAGTTGTCCAACCTGGTTTTCAAGAATTGGGTTGTTCGAGAAACTTAAATGCATTCATTTGTCGTTGTGAAAGGTGAGTGGACGCAATATTTGTTGAAATTAACGAGTTATGTTTTTCCCAAGCTTCTATATCATTTTGGCGCATAAGCCCTTTACTTTCTCAAGCCACTGTCTTACTATATTTGAGTGTGGACGAGTCTATTCTGGATAAAGGATGGATACCCTTATAGTTGGGTGGAAATGATTGTTTGATTGTATTGAATAGACGTAACTACTCCACTAGTGGATGAACGTCATTTTTGTTGTAGGTGAAAAGAGTAATATCAGACCTCTTCACTCTCTGTCCAAATGCAAAGAATGCTATAGACGTTGGAACAGATAAGATAGAAAAGGTGATAGAACCTCTAGGTCTTCAGAAAAAGAGGGCAACAATGATACAACGCTTTTCTCAGGAATATATGGGAGACGGCTGGACCCATGTCACGCAGCTGCATGGTGTTGGCAAGTAAGTTGCTTGCACTTTATTGTTAATTTTATTTAATTGCTGAGTCGCTTCATCTACACGAGTTGAAAGTGTTCTATGCAGGTATGCAGCTGATGCATATGCTATATTCTGCACTGGAAAGTGGGACCGTGTGAGACCCATCGACCATATGCTAACCAAATATTGGGAATTTCTCTGCGATAGTAGCACAGCATCCCCATAGACTTTTTTATATTTAGGAAGGATCACATAATTACCTGGGACTCAGAAACAGTTATTCCTTTTTGTGGGCTCCTGTGGCTTCGTAATCTCCAAGTGTAGGCTGGATGTAGACGTCGTTAGCGAATATGCCTAAGTTATGGTTCGTTCCAGTTTTTTTTTTGCACCTCAATTAACTCCAGGGACTTCATGCGCTTACATGTTATATATATCAACGTCAATTGATGTCGGAACTTCTTGTGAATTTTTAAACCTTGTCTGAACATTTCTTTTTCTTCTTTTTTCCAGAAAATATTCAATATGTAATGCTAATATTGGATTTGTTTTGATAAAGTTATTCAAAGTTATACATTTCAACATAGTGAAGCTCTAGTACAAGGTCAACTATTGTCTACAAGTCAAAGACTTCGGACTGATAGCAAGCATAGTTACATCTTAAGAGAAGCTAAGGAGGGCAACCGTCAAAGTTTTGGATGTTTTTAGCAGTGGAAGCAGGGTTTTGAAATGCCGAGTATGCTTAAAGCAGATTAAAAAGTATAGGGAACTTCAGAGGCTTTTACATGCATTGTAGTTAAACTAAAGCTTAATAACTTTAATTGCCTACACGACTATGTGCAGATTGATCTTGAAAGCATACACGGTTGCTGATGGTCTCCTATGTAATGAGGTGTTATTTACTTGAAGGAACCTCGTAACTGCCATGTATCAGTTTGATAATTCTTTGGTTTATGAAAAGTAGGTGTAATTGAACGCAGATTTGAGCAGAGGTTCCACCTTCTGTGCTTTTGTTTTAGCTGAAAAATGGCAATTGAGTTGCTCAAACACTAGCAATTTGCAGCAGATATTTTAAGCAATGTTGTTGCGTTTCAAAAGTGCATGTGGAAACCTTTGATACTCAATATGAACTATAGAATATCGTTTTAAACCGTTCAGGCAGGTTATTTCGTCGTTTTTACATACAAAACCACTAATATTGCCTTCCATCATCACTTGTGTGCCATCTTATAACATAATGTTGTCCATCGTACAGTTTATGTTGTGTTATTTCCCGCATTGATCGATCAACGAAGGACAGAAGTAAGCCCGGTAGTCTCAGGCCCCGTTTGACACTCTTTTTTTCCCTCTTTTTTTTTCAGTTTTAAAAACTGAAAAAAAAGGAGCGTTTGGTAACCATTTTTTTTTCAATTTAAAAAACCAGTTTTTAAACTGCAGAGTAAAAAAAAAAACTCCAAAAACTGGTTTTTTTTTTCACTTTTGGTTTTTTTTTTCGACCACCACCACCACCCTCCCACCGCCGGCAGCCACCTCAGGCGACCACCGCCGGAGACTGCCGGCAGCCACCTCCGGCCGCCGGCGACCACCGCCGGAGACTGCCGGCAGCCACCTCCGGCCGCCGGCGACCGCGCCGGCGACTGCCGGCAGCCACCTCCGGCCGCCGGCCACCACCGCCGGAGACTGCCGGCAGCCACCTCCGGCCGCCGGCCACCACCGCCGGAGACTGCCGGCAGCCACCTCCGGCCGCCGGCGACCACCGCCGGAGACTGCCGGCAGCTACCTCCGGCCGCCGGCCACCACCGCCGGTGACTGCCGGCAGCCACCTCCGGCCGTCGGCCACCACCACCACCACCGTCGACCACCGCTACGCCCCACCACCGCCACCGCAAACCACAAAAAAAAAAAGTCAAAATAAAAAGGGTTACCAAACACCAAAAAAAAAACCTCAAAAAAAAAGGGGTTATCAAACACCCACTTGTTTTTATAAAAAAAAAAATTAAGCTGCTCTTTAAAAACTGAAAACCAAAAAAAAAATTTTGTCAAACGAAGCCTCAGTCTTATAACTTAGGAAAGGGTAAGTTGCACTAAGCCCCTTGAGGTTTACACCCGATTCTCGCAAAGGACTCTAAGGTTTTATTTTCAACAACTAACCCCCCAACTCTAAATTTTGGTTCAAATCGGACCTAAAATTCCGTTACAAGAGTTGTGATGGCCATCCACCTTAAGAAGAATTTTGGATAACCAACAAAAAAATGTATTTGGAGGGAAAATGTGTTGTTTTCTGCCACTCACTCTCTTGTCCACACAGACAACACAATCATAGGTTACTCTCTCTCTCTCTCTCTCTCTCTCTCTCTCTCTCATATACCCTTGTAGACCTGGAAATGGAAGCGAATATGTGTTTCTGTATGAGAAATTCAAATCTTAGGACCTCTTGGATACATGCAAATCTAGAAAGGAGGTTTCTTGGTTGTGAAAACTACAGGGTAAAGCATATGGGTAAATTTGCAGCTTGTTATACAACTGTAATTTTTCAGTTTGCATAGTAAGTTAATGAGCTAAATGTTGATGCTTCATATGGCTTGATCCACCTTCCAATGAAAGGTTAAGGGCTACGATTAGAGGGTTACTCAGAAAAATCAAAAGACTAGAAAGGCAAGAAATGACTTGAAAGCTCATGTTGCTAGTGACATGAGTGGCTGCAGGTGAATAGAGGTTGTGAATACTTCATATGGCTTGATTCACCTTCCAATGAAGGTTAAAGGCTACAATTAGAGGGTTCCTCAAAAAATCAAAAGGCTAGAAAGGCAGGCGATGACTTGGAAGCTCCTGTTGCTAGTGGCATGAGTGATGGTTGCAGTCATGTGGTTCAAAAACTTGGAGTTGGAGACGGGGGCATAGCAACCATATTTGAAGCAAATGACAAAAGGATGTGCATGGCCTTGGTCTAAAGTAGCTGCACTTTACCCTAACTTAGATTGAACCAAGACTTTGTTCTTGCTTGATTGTTAGAATAAGTAATCAAAGTTATGTACGTGTAAGTTCAAATGGAAATGAAATGAACGTTGACAAAATCTTTGTGCGACATCTTCCCTGTACTTTTGTATCCATGCAAATGTAAATAAGCACAAACAAAACCTGCGCATTACCCTGTTAAGTTTCAATTATGTGAATATAGTTCATATTAAGATTATATCATACAAGTACAAAAGTACAAACACACAGTAGTTCATTTCATATTCCAACCATAGAAATACAAAAACAGCAAACACAACGTCCAAAATGTTATCCTTAATATTAATGCCTTATCCAAACATTCAATTTAATCCACCAACCAACATGTTCGAGGGTAAATTTTATCTTAACTACAAAAGTATATACAGAATTACCCGGATTTCCTAAACAGGAATTTTCATTACAAAAGAAACAACACAATCCACTTATTAAACACAAAAAGGAAGTTGATCTTCAGTCATCTTTATTTCCCTAACTTGTCACTGGCTCTTGTCGTTGCACTTACATCACTTGCACTTTATCTTGCATTGATCCCTACTCTAAGTGATGAGGCAGTGACAACAGTCCTTCCATTGACCATGTATGATGCAGGCCTAACTTGAACATGTCCGAGGTTTACCATAGCAGGTGGCTACTATGGTGTTGCCCTAAACGTGCCCCATATAGGTCTACTCTGGTTAGCTGATCTCATAGGTAATGGTTGGCATGAACTCATACTCTGCTCACACAAAAATTAAACACAATGAGAGATGGAAAATTGAAAAAAAATCACATTACTAATTAAGTAAAAAGAGGGCAGTTACATGATTCAAATTCTAACTTGAAGTCCCTGTCATGTTAGGTTGACTTGAATGCTACAAGTTGAACTTTGGGGTAGAAAGTTGCGTTTACTTGTGTGTGGCATGCTACAGTAGAAAATAAGGAAGGGCCACTAACTTTATTTTTTCCAAAAAAAAGGGCATGCACAAATAATGGGGCCACTAATTAAAAGGAGACCATTATGCCATTTACCTTTGATCTAGCTGTCTCATTGTGTTGTGCATCCTCTCCTTTTCCCACTAATAAAAAAAGAGGACCATTATTCATTTACCTTTGGTCTAATTGTCTTATTTTGCTGTACATGCCCTCATTTTGCCCCTATTCTTACTCTTCTTACGTGCAACATTGTTAAAGTAGAAGTGAGTACACAGAAGTGAGTACACATAGGGACAATAAGCTAATAATATAGTGAGATAACACTACAAGAAAAAGGGTATTTAGCGACAGAAGCAAATCTGTCAGTCGCTAAAAGGCTCTTTTCAGCGATGGATATAACCATAGGTAAAACTCCGTTACTAAAAACTTTTACCGAAGGGGTATACCGTCGGTAAAAATCGTACTGATATTCCATCGTTAAAGGATTTTAAAATATTTCCTATTTTTGGTCACATTTTTTAAAATGTTTTAGAAACCTTTTAGCGACGGAATGTGTCGGTTGCTAAAAAGTCCGTCAATAAAACTTCCAAAGGTAGCCTTTAGCGACAAAAATTCTATCGCTAAAAGTCTATGAAATTATGACTTTTAGCGACGGACTTTCCCGTCGCTAAAAGTCCTGCTATAAAAACCCACTTTCCCTTTCTTTCTCTCTCCTCGTTTTTCTCTTTCTCTCTCACTCACCGACGATTGCTTCCCTCGTCCCCCCTCCCAGGCGACAATCCCCCACGACGCCGTGCCCCTTCATAGCTCTCATGCCCTTCTACCGTGTTACCACCACCGCTACACCACTACCGGTATGTCCATTTTACCCTAATTATGGTTTAATGCATGTGAGCTTGAATTTAATATAATGTGCTTAATTTTGAGTTTCAATTTATGCATGTGAGATTGAGTTTGAATTTAATTTGAGCCTAATAGTGGTTAATTGAAGTTAATTTGTTGTAATGTATAGTATAATTTTACCCAAATTGTACATTGTTAAATGTTGTAACTTTAATTAACACTAATTAAACTTGAATTAACCCTAATTGACTCTTAATTAAATCCTAATTGACCTTAATTAAACCCAATTAGGGTACTAATCAACTCTAATTAGGCTCAATTAGCCTGAATTAGAGTTGATTAAATCCTGAATAACACTAATTGAGTTTAATTAACTATAATTAATCCTAAATAGCTCGAATTAGCCTTAAGTAGCCCTAACTGTCCCTAATTAGCTCTTATTAAACTCTAATTAACAACAATTAATTCTAATTAAACTCGATTAACTCTAATTAACCCTATGTAGCTCAAATTAGCCCTTATTAACCCCAATCGGCCCAAATTAGCCTTAATCAGTCCTAATTAAAAATAATTAACCATAATTAATTCTTAATAAACTTTAGTTTACACTAATTAATCCTAATTAAACCCAACTAACTCTAATTAAACCTAATCAGCACTAAGTAACACTGATTAGCCCTAATTAACCTTGATTAACCCAAATTTACTATTAATTTAAACTCTAATTAGCCCTAATCATTCCTAATTAACCTAATTAAACCCTAAATTGCCATTATTTATCGTAGACAAACCCTAATTAACCTATTTAAACCCCAATTACTGTAATTAAATCCTAATAAATAAACCCTAACTAGACCCAATTGAGCCCTAAATAGCTCTGATTAACCCTAAAGAACTCAATTAGCCATAATTAAACCCTAAGACATTCTTAATTAACCATAATTATTGTAAATGCAACCTAACACTAACTATATACGTAAACTCCGGACTTAATGACAGGTGGAACAATATCAACTCTGCAAATGAACTCCACATTCCACCAAAAAACGTGAGTCGGTTTCCCGCATTAGGGATATTCGTTGTTATTTTGTGAAGTCCATTGACAACAAGTTGGTTACAACTCCAACTCATTGTCAACAAATTCTAAAGTGAATCATTTTGATTGTAGTATGTTTTTTGCAAATTAACCTAATGGTTTCATCTTTCCGAAATTTTAAAATTTTGGAAAGATTGTTGCATATATTACGAATTTTTAAACGCATGCAAGCATAAAAACTTTTAGTTCCCGTTCAAAGGTACTCATTGTAAAGTAATGCTTTGTAATGAGCCTTTGAATATCCAGTTTGGACAATTTAGAAAAGTTAAGTATTTATAAAACGGTGTATCGACTCATGCTCCGTGTTCTATGTCGTGAATATTTGGTACACGTTCTCCAGTTTTTCTCCAAGTGCATACAGATCTGGTGTTCTAACATTAGTTTAGTCTTGCAACGCAAGATTAAATGAATGTTAGAATACCTAATCAATGTCATGTGCTTAGAGAAATGAGGGGAGGTGCTGTGCCGAATTTTTCGTAGACATAGGACTAAGCATGAGTTGGTAACTATTTTATAGACATGTGCTTTTTTGAATGGGATAGACTACTACCAATGAGAGAATGAAGGGGGTATAGACATGTTGTCACATGGATGCACATATTTTCACTGATCCACTGAACTCGAATCTCATCGAAAATTGCAATTTGTTGATTGATTCAGAAGATGTGTGGGTCTTTAACCAAACAATATATACTATATGCTATATATAGATATGTGGTTTATTAGTATGCTGATTTATCCTTAATTTTCACTGTCTTCTATAATAGGTTCAATTGGTTGACAAACCAGTAGACTCCTGCTTGAAAGTACTAGCTCAGGGCTTTAGTAAACAAGCATCATGTCATGGAGGCTACATCATCAACGGATTTAGGTTTAACACAACAGTTGATGACCAAACAAAAGAAACCCAAAACAATAGAGTCTTGGTCAACGGCGATTGTTATGACGAGGTTTGCATGGACTTTTATGAAGAGCTAGATGAGATTGTTGAGCTAACATATCTGGGTAGCAAAAATCACTTGGAACTGTTCAAGTGTAATTGGTTTAATATCACATGTAATAGAGGAATCTGTGTTAGCTCGCAAGGAACTGTAGATGTCAATGTTAAGTAAAGACTTGCATCTGACGAACCATTTGTATTTTCTAGTCAAGCTGCACAAGGGTTCTACGTGGAAGATGTCTCAAATCCTAAATCTCATTGGTATACTTCGATCAAGTCCAAGAAATTACACGTCGCATATGACAGTGAGATAGTCACCTTTCAAGCCGACCAAGAACCTGTCTTGGTACCTGTTGAGGTGAACAACGAGGAGGACCATCTTCCTTTTCAACCAATACATAATATAGGAGAAGAAGTCTTAGATGATGATGCAGAAGACGTAGAAGAGTGTTGAAGATGATGATGCTGAGTCTGCTGACGAAGAGGATGAATTACAAGATGAAGAGGACAATGAGTCCTAGGAGTAAGAGGATGATGAGTTTGAAGATGAAGACAATGATGATTCTCAAAATATAGATGATTGACTTGTAATGTTATCACATGCATTGTAATAAGTAACTTGAATATTTCACTTAATGTTATGACATAATAAAGCCATCTCCCCAATGTGACGTGTACTTGATTACCCCGTAGTAATATTTTAACTTACTCGTGTACTCGATTTATATAGTGTTTCTACAATTAACTTACTCGTATACTCGGTTCATATGGTGTTTATACAGTTTTAGTGTAATCAAAAGCATGTGATACCAATTTCGTGTTGACATTTAAATGTGTTAATTTCTTCATGGCCTGCTGATGACGAGAAACATAGTGTGAGCATCCAGTAGGCGGGCCCCCAGCCCTAGCTGCTATCATCACCCCAGCCCTAGGCTAAGTCCTCCTATCCACACGTTGGTTCCTCTTCTTCTGCGGGTTCGACCTCAGGTATATTTGATAATAGCATTTAATCATAATGTTAGTCTTATATTTAAATTATATTTGAACTTTATTAATCTTGGCATTTTGTAGGATCTCGTAGAGGCCGTAGCCCGACGCGCAGGGTGCACATTGATCCCAGTATAAATAGAGAGTTGCTCTCACCGAGGAGGGGCAGTAAGTAAAAAATCACATAATACAATACTTATCAATTTAATTCTGATAGTTATTACGGTTTACTTATTTAGTGTTATTAATGTATTTCTTTATTAGGATCCTGGAGTGTCCGGCGAAGACGAAGATCGACGTCCTTGTGAAGGGCCAATTCTTTGAGCCATGATTGTACTGTAAGGATTGGGATGCCAGGACGAGGGAGGCATTGTGGGAGGAGTGACTGGTATGGTTTTCCTTTTTGTCAGTTATTTTTTTAATTAGTACCTAATATTTAAATTAATCATACTGATTGTGGAAGATGCCTTGCAGAAGAGGTTCCACTTTGAGTCGCCTGAGCAGTAGGCGTTGGGAGGCATTTTTTTTTCCTATATCGGTAAAAATTACCGACGATGACTACATGACGCACGGGAGCGGGCGAGGAAGACGTTTCTCGAGGGTGGCCTGATGGAGGAGTGGAAGGGATATCCTCCTCATTAGATCTCACCATCTGTATGGGGACAGATGTTTAATTAGTGGATCACTGATCCAGCATGGGAGACGAAGAGGATCGGGATCTTACGCGCACGGAGAGGTCAGTGCCTCACGACGTCTTTGACACAAGAATGCGGCTGAGCACCTGAAACTGGAGCCGGATGAGGTTTGTGCTCTGACGTATACCTAGACACACATGAAGAAGAATAATAAAGATGATGTACATCGGGCGGGGAACTTCATTTCAGATATTTTCCAGTAGATCAATGCAAGTTAAAAATTAATTTGTTTATGTTAAAATTTCGGCTATGTATTTGATGTTTGTTGCCTTAATGTCTTCAATGTCAATCACGTTTTGCAGGCCTTATACGAACATACCAGAGGATCTGGGCAGCAGTCCGACCAGCCATGAGCGTCAACAAATATGGGTACGAGTACCAGGAGATTGAAGTGGTGGCTGGATACACTGGGGTTCATTAATAGGCACAAAGGTTGCGTGCATGGCCTGCTCAGCATGATTGCACGTGCTGTGATCGAAGCGTCCCCACCCCTTGCTGCCCCTCCACAGCAACTTTTACACCTGATCGATATTCATCACATTGCAGAGAGTTGTTCCGGATGATCGGCGCACAAGGGGATCAGTAGGACCCTGCTGTTAGACATCCCAAGGCGAATCCGAATGACCATACAGACGATCAGCAGGATCTAGATCCCTGTCTCAGCCAACTCGGAGCCCTTCCCCTATTCCCCTCCCATGCTTTCCTAGACTTGTGCTCCCTCCCCTCCCTTCCCTTCCTTATTTGTATCCCCCTCTTGCTCCCTATTATATCATGTTCAGAATGAACAATTTTATATAAATTTTATATTTAATTAGTATATATAGTTTTGATTGTTGAATAAATATAGTATATATAGTGTTGGATCAACAATCATTAACCCTAATGTGAATGGAACGAATTGAGATTGATTTTGAGTTACACATTTGGGTATTAAAAAAACAAAAAATAAAATAAAAATTACTTTTAGGGACATAATTTAGGAACGAATTTTATTATGTCACTAAAAGTTGGGTACATTAAATCTTTTAGCGTCGAAATATACCATTGCTAAAGGTATTAGTGATGAGGCCTTTTAGAGACGGAATCCCCGTCACTAAATATTCGTTAGTTTTTTCCACGGACTTTTAGCGACGGGGATTCCGTCATTAAAAGTACGATGCTAAAACCTTTTGCGATGGTATACTTCGTTGCTAAATATAATTTTGAAAAAAATAAACTAAAATACGAAAATTATCTTTAGCGACGAAATTTCCCTCTCTAATGAATTTATCGTCCCGTCGCTGAAGTTATTCTTTTCGGCGACGGATTTTTAAATTTCGTAGCCAAACTTTTCATGACAGACATAATCGCAACGGACTTTTAGCGACGGGCATCCGTTGCTAAAAGTATTTTTTATGATGGGATATGGACTTTTAGAGACAGAATTTTCTGGCACTAAAAGTCCAGTTTCTTGTAGTGTAAGAAACTTATTGGTAGCTTCGCTCTGCCCCACCTTGTCCCTAGGTTGCCATGCCTTGTCCCTGCATTTCCATGCCTTGGAACTTAGTTACGCTGCATAGGACTTGCATTTCCCTATATTTGCCTTGCATTTCCTGGCCTTGTTCCTTCATTTCTTTGGCTTGCACCTTTAATTTCTTCCCTTGGCTCCTGAGGTTCTCCTACAACATTCCCACTACTTATCCCTCCATCATTTTAGGCTGGGCCTTGACTGCCCTGCCTTTCTGCCCTCATTCTCTTAGCATATGTTCTTTTGTTAGGCCTAAGGTTTCCACATAATGAACAGTATCATAGTGTCAGACTTAGGATGCAGTATTAAAGGGTTTTCAGCCTCTTTCCTAGGTTCATGTGGGATCTCTTCTTCTTGAAAATTTTGGTCTTCCAGGCCGCACTTTATGGTAGGGAGGAAGAATCGTAGGTAAGCCAGTGTTATTCCACATTTCTTGACCATTCAAAGCATGAATAACATGTCCATAAGCTTTCATGCAAATTTCATTCTTGAAAGCCTCATGGACATAATTGTCAGTGTATGTGCCTACTTGAAACGTTGTTGTTACAACATAGGAACGTGGTATCCAGTCAAATCCCACCTCTTATATGAGCAACTGTGATGCTCCAAATGCACTATATACTGAGACCTATTTATCCCTCGAATTTCATATTTCCCATCCTAGAGCCTAATGCATAGAAATAACCAACAACCACCTTAGCCATCATAATCTTGCTTTCAACCCTAGGAACATAGTGAGACAAGCTTCCAAATCCTTTTAAGGCTTTCTCTCTTTTCTTCCTTAGCCTAGTCATCAGATACACTCTGATCCACTCCAACATACTTAGGATAGGGAGACATCTTGCTTGGACAATCTTACTGTTAAAACTTTCATTCAAGTTATTTGTCACTTGGTCACATTTGGTGTAAGTCTAAAAATGAGACTTATTCCACTGATGTGGTGGCTTGTCACTCAACCATCTAAAGGCATCCGCGTTTATGATGTTCATCTCTGGCATATAGTTCTTAAATCTCTGAACATAGCTTACTTTTGAGCAATCCCACATACAATCTTGAAGAGACTTGTCCCTAAACTCTTCTTTAAAATTCTGGAGAAAGTGCATTGCACAATAACTATGTTCTAAAGTTCGGACTACCTCTTCAAGAACATTTACTAGCCCTTTTTGCTTGCCAAACATCCATGTCCATCCACCAAAATTAACAATGCCCAAGTCTTGCACAACCACCTCTAAACACCATTTCCATGGTGTTGTGTTTTCTATTTCTACCACATTTATATGCAAATAGATACATTCCTTTATCTCCATCAACCCCAGCTACAGCCAACAACTGCCCTGGATGCAGTCCATTGACATGACACATATCAAGAGCAATGAATTGTCTATAACTCTCTATCAGTACCCTAATAAAACCCCGAAAGCATATGTACATTATCTGAACAACCCTATCAGTCTAATCTTCTTTTGTTTTAACCACAATTGTGCTCCCTGAATTGCTTCTCCTCAAATCCTCATAATAATCCTCTAATTTGGCATATTGCTTAACAACTAAACCCATAATCATCTTCCTAGATTTAGCCCTTGATCTGTAGCTAGGGCTGTATACGAATCGAGTTCGAGCCTAACAAGGGCATGTTCGAACTCGGTTCGTATATTTTTAGACATGTTTGGGCTCGGCTCGTGTTCTTCAAGAGCATAAATCTTGATGTTTGAACTCGGCTCTAGTTCGTCACCACAGAACTGGGGCTCGGCTCGTTCGTCTAACCATGCGAACCGAGTTCAAGCTTCAAAATCGATTCAAGAACTCAAGATGGAACCACAATGTACAGACCTGAGCTACGATTTTCGACCACCGTACTACAAACATCTCACAGATTGAGACCTCCGTCGATGAAATTGATAATATTTTTTGGATCTGGAGATGAGTCTTGACGAACATTTGAATAGAGAGGATGCCAGATCCCATATCTAATGTTCTTAATGGCTTCAGTGTAGGATCGAAAGTTGTCATCACTCCACCGTCAATCCGTAATGTGGCCGTGTTTGTATGTGAGGGTGAAAGATGGTGAGAGAATGTCTATGTGTGTTTTTGTAAGTCTCTATGCGTGAAGAGAGAGAGAGCCAGAAGGTGGGTGCGTGCGAGAGAGAGAGAGAGAGCAAGAGGCAGAAAGCCGTGGAAAAGGGGCGGCTGGTTGAGAAATATAGAGAGTGCTTGTTAGGGTTTTCTTCTTAGGGTTTTAAATGAGTAAATAGTTTGACGTTGGACTTGGGCTTTATTATATATCACATGGGATGTATGTTTAAATGGGCTTAAGGTTTTGGGCTCATTGATTCTATGGCCTCTAGATATACTTTAATGTATATGATTCATGTAAATGGTATATTTAAAATATATTATAATTAAATTTATTATTGAAACGAGCTGTTCATGAGTACATTCGCTAATATTTTAGAGTGTTCATGTTCGGCTTATTTAATAAACGAGATCTAAAAATTTGTTCATGTTCTGTTCGTATATTATTCGAACGAATACGAATGAGTTCTAAGGAGAACAAACCACGAGCCATTCTTGAACAGCTCGGTTTATTTACAGCCTTATCTGTAGCATTAAACCCTGCTCAGTGTCACGCTACAATCTCTTTTAACTCTCTCACTCATTCAATGTAAATGCCATTTTGAATTAGACCTAAAGTCATAAATGTATTTCTGAGCTAACCAAGTTGAGTTGATAATCCAATTTTTATCCTTTTTGCCACACGTCAAGACCTAGTGTCTTAATCTGAACAATGTGTTCACTATGCATGTAAGAACCATATATCATCCACTCACAACACTCAGATGCATATTTTTCCCCGATCCTATACCTCTCATTCTTTATCATCTTCAAAACTTTACCCCATTTAGCTGCATGACTGTCAATATCATGTCTCAACTCCTTGATGCTAGAAAACAACATCCCTACCACAAAAAGATAGTTGCTCATAATCTATTCTTTTATTGTACTCGCTATACATAGCTGCACTCTCAGTCTCATCATCACTTTGTACAAAATTACACATAATTTCCTTTGTCTCAGCATAGTCAGTTGAAGTACACTGCCCGTCCACCTTTTTTCCAAGATCCTTGTCAACACTAGCCCATTCACTATCATCGTCTATGTTCTTGTCAAATATAATATCATCTTCACCACTAGTTGAATCATCTTCATATCAGGATCAATCATAGACTCATTTTCTTCACTAAAATCACCACCGACATCCCTAATGTCACCTTCACCAATGTTTACTTCCTCAAGACCAATGTCAACATCATCCTTTTCACCTATGTCATTGTTTTGTTTTCCATCAGTGGCTTCCTTATCAAGACTCGTCCCTTACAATAATGTACACTTAACACCTCCACAGACTGACTTGAGACAGATTCCAATTTATTGCCAACTCCTTTCTTAATATACTTAACACCATTTGGATAGGTACTATAAATGTTAGCAACTCTATTTCTAGGCAAAGTCTCAACCATGTAGAGAATGCATTCATCAACTGTTATGCGTATATATGCCTCTCTTAAGGCCTCTTTGAAATGATACCCCAGAAACACTTGACACCTAATACCTGACCCATGTGATCAAACCACAATAAAGAGATTCAATCACTTGGAACATAGTAAACAAAATTGATACTTTCCCTATATAACTAGTGGTTTACTGAGTTTTAAATTCACCACCATGATTTACTTTGATAGTAGTCGATTAAGAACTTGGACTTGAGCATAAAAGAAAAAAAATGACAACATTTATTGTCTGCCTTATAGGGAAAAATGACTACCATTTACCTACCAAAGAAACACAACATATAACACATGCTTCACCACCACATGTATCAGGCTATCAAACTACTTTAAGACTAACGCCATGATCAGATATTAACATCTAATGGTAGCATAAACCCAATAGCAGATGACTGAACAAATTGCACTAAATAAAAGCATGTTTTTTTTGTGTGCGTGTGCGTGTTTTGAAATTCACCACTGATAATAAACAAGAACATATTCTATATAGCAGTCACAAGACATAAACAGAAAAAATATGTACAATTTTTACATAATGTCACATTTACACATAGGTCGTCACAAAAAATTATTTACAAAACAGAAAATTTGCACATTACCAATCTAGTCTACGAATCACAACGTAAAACCTAATACTTTACTCGGTTGCATACTTAGAAACCCTAACATTGATTGAATAGGAGCATCAAACGTACATAACTAGTGGATCGTCCTCTAATGCCCTCATATATTGCATTAGGTCATCCATACGAAGATCCAATGAGAATCGCCTTGATCGTATGGTCCCCTCGATTTCAAACCCTAACCTCGAATTTGTGCCCTAGGTAGTGATGATAAGTGTGATCGTTCAAATTCTATCCATCTGTAATATCTTTTAGGTTTAGAAGTCAAACGACTACTTTAGGATTTGTCCCAGAAAAATGTCACGTGAGGTGCACATATGGACAGTCAAAATCGATTTTAGGTCCAATTGGAACTAATACCCTTTACGAAACAACTTGTTTTAGTTAAATGATTTATAATTAAATGAGTTCATACCGACAAACTTGATATTCGGACATTATTAGGTAATAATTTGTAATTCGAAAATTATTCAGAGAACCTGAATTCTGCTCTCTGAAAACGTAGTACAAAATCGAATGCTTGAAAAAGGCTTTTTTGCCTGGCGACTCTCGGGCGACTCGTGTTCCCGCCTATAACAATTCACCTAGGAGCAGAGGACTGGCAACTGCGCAAGCAAGCAAATCAATATTCAGTCACTCAGACAACTCCCAACTATGTCACTGCTCATTGCCATCAACGCTGACACTGTCCTGCAGAATCGCTTCCTAGGGTTCCTCATCTGGCAATCCATCCAATCCGCCGTCGTTTTCACCCTCTCCAAAGCCTTACTCCTCTCACCCTTCACCTCAAGCCCCCTGTCCCCCTCCCTCGCCGGCGCCGCCGCCTTCCTGCCCTTCCACCTCTCCCTCCTCCTCTTCTCCGCCTCCCTCTCCCTCCTCGCCTCCCCGTCCCCCGACCGTGCCGCCTCTCCACTCGAGCTAGCCCTCGCCGCCGCCCGCTTTGCCGTCGCGTCCGCCGCCCCGGCCCCCGATCTCCGTCGCAGGGCGAGGGTCTCGTTAGGGTTTCTCGTGTTCCTGTCTGCCACCGCCGTCTCGGCCTTCGTGTCTGTCGCCTCGGTGTGCTGGAAGTGTGACTCTTTTTCTAAGACGACATGGCTCAGGAGTCTCGCTGTTGGGCTCCTTTACGGTTTACATTATGTCTACAAGCGGCGATGGGTTTTGGAGTTTCCGATCATTCAGGTGATTTGCAGACTTTTCTGCCCTCTTTACAATGTCCCAATTCCATCTTATAGTCTGTTCAAATCACTATATGTATGCTCAATTAATAGTCATCGTATGTATATCTTCACTTTGTCTTTTCTATGTTTTTATGTTGGTGAATGGTTTTTACAAAGTATTGACGATGGATGCACGCTTTGCTGTGTCCTACAGAGCTCCCAGTGTAAGCAGGAATTAAGGACATTAGGTCTTTGAACTTATCGGTGTCCCTGATACTATTGTCAACCAACTAACCTCGTATGATGCTCGCCAAAGCTGAGCAGCACCAAATATAGAACTGCCTATGCGGTAGTGGCACATAACATGCACTAGAAGGAATGCCAACTGAAAGGTCAATGCATGCTACCTAAGAATCCACCTGCCCACTTCTGTTCTGTTAAGTATGCAAGTACACTGGTGTTCTATGTTTATCCTACCTAGAAAAATTAGTAAAACCATAGAGCAAAAGACAAGATCTGTTATGTTTTTATCTTCATTTTGGTTTTTCTACGTTTTATGTGGGTGAATAGTTGTTACGACAATTGACAATCGATGCTCCCTTTGCTGTATTCCCCTGAGCTCCCAGCTTATTTAGGAGTTAAGGATATTAGGTCTTTGAATGTGCCGGTGTTACTAATACTATATTCCACCAACTAAAAGGATATTAGGTCTTCGAATGTGCCGGTGTTACTAATACTATATTCCACCAACTAACTTATAATTTCTGCCAAAGCTGACCAGCATAAAATGCAGAAATGCCTATGCATTAGAGTTGCATAACTTGTCCTGAAAGGTCAATGCATGCTACCTAAGAATTCAACGGCCCACTTCTGTATTGTTAAGTATGCAAGTATAGTTGTGTTCTATTTTTATCCTACCTAAGAGAATTAATAAAACCATAGAGCAAAAGATAAGGTCTTTTTTATGGCATGGGGATGATGTAGATTGTACTAAAGACAAAGTTTCATGAAAGGATGCTCGTTCTCCTATTCAAGAAGGAGGGCTTGGATTAAAGAATTGTAACAGTTGGAATGAAGGTGCTATGGTTAAACCCCTTTTTGGTCTGACCTCCAAATGGAATTCTCTTCAGTCAGAAAAAATGCACATGACACACACGTGACTATTTTGACGATTAATTTGGAGGGACATTGGGCTTGGAGTTGTTTGCAACGCTTTTGTGAATTACAATGGGCATTATTGCACAAAGTCGCAACTACAGAGGCAAAAGCACGCATATTATAGGGGAAGTTTTGTATTTAACCCGGAAAACAATGTGTTGAGTACTTAGTTGCACAAAGCGGGGGCGGGGGCGGGGAAGCGTAAGCACCAAGAAGAATCTGAGGTTGGGAGCGACTTGAATAAATAAATGCGTAAAGAGTATTATCATTTGTTTAGTATAGTTTACATAGATCGCAACAATAGACAAGGAGACTTTAAGGACTTGAAGGAAGAGAGAAACAAGGAATTGAGTTGAAAAGAGCTTGGTTTCCTGTATTCTATCACTTGTTCCATGCATCTCTATCCAGCTAGCGGGATTGAGTTCCCATCTTAGCTTGGGACGAGATCCCATGGAGCTCCTAACTTGGGATCGCAAAAGCGAGTTTCCGAGAGAGAAACGTCACCATATTAGGAGTTTCCTGCAATTAAGGTTGAGTAATCATTTTCAGAACTATGCTGTCCGTTGTTTGTTTGACAATGAAAATTCCCAACACAAAAGACAGCAGCTTAAATTCCAATGCATCTGATGTTTGCACCTAGTTGAATACAAAAGCTCTTGAGTGGCCCCAATTGCCTTCCTCTAGCCAACCAAAGTCACTAGCAAGCTGAACTCGTCGGAGTAGTACATGTATTCGTTGAACATCCAGAGTTCATGAATCTGTGCAAATACTCTTGAGTGACGTCAATTTCCTTCCTTCGTCCATCTCGAATTACAAGCGAGTTGAACTCGTCGGAGTTGTACATTTATTTTGAGCATCCAGAATTCATGAATCTCATTGACATACATATATGAATGTATTCTCCGGCGAGATATGACATCAAGAATTGGAGGCAAGAAGTGAGAAAAATTGGCTTGGTACACTCGGACGGGTTTAGCTCTCCCAAGAGATAGTGAAGGACACCAACGGGTGGGTATGTAGACTTGGTCATTGCTGAGAGAGAGAAGAGAGAGCGAAGAGAAGGGTAGAAGGTTCTGCGTGATTACAGGAAAGGGACTTGCAGATTTAAATCTGCTAAGTTGTTTTCTGACATTTTGGTTTCTAAATATCAATAGATGGTAAACATCTTTGGTAGACCGTTTTCCTTGAGCACCAAACATCTTAAAATACCCAAAGCATTTTCTTCCCCTTCTTTTTTCTCTTCCTCTCTCTCATTCAGACTGTTTAGGTAAGTGTGCCTTGTAGTTTTTTATCTCGACCCCCTTTTATCTTCAAATATTCCCTCTTACAACAGGTCGTGGTGATTCGAAAGGGACAATTAGCAATAGGTATGTTTATAAACGACTTGCTTTGGTAGGCAGAGAATCCTTTTTGGTGGAAGCTGGACATGAAACGGAACTTTCCTGTCAGAGTTTGAGACGATTCAATCTTTTGTTCTTTTTGCGAGCATGTTAAAGTTCATATCTCTGAATTTGTTGAAGTAGGAACCAGTGAAGGAATACATGATTGTTTCTGTTGTATATCTGTACCTTGTTCTGCTGAACTTGTGTACAAACCATAAAGTTATTGAATTTATCTGGATGTGGAAATTGCTATTCTCAAATGCTTTACAAGAATAAATTACAATTCTTAAACTCTAGAATGTTCCTTGTAATGACTGCCAACCTCGAATCGTTCATATCAACAGCGTCCCCCTTTCTTCAGTTTCAAGATGGGGATCTCTTCATCTATTGGACAAGCTTTAAAGCTTTCAGGTGCTGGTTACCTTGTTTCAGCTATGCTGTCATTTTTTCTTCCTGATGTGTACAAGAGTCAAGTGGCAATGCAAAAATTTCTTGCTGAAGAGATAGTATTTTATGCTGGATGTTTTGTGGTTTTCTTCTGTTGGGAGTTAAGTCATCATTTACATCAGGTTAGTTTCTCATAGACATCTGCTGTTAGGATTTTTTTTTTCTCTTTTGGTATAGCCACATCAAGGATTAACTAAATAGGTACACGTATACATCAATTTGGCTATATAGGTGCTACATACAAAGAGATTAACATTTGCACCCCCAAAAGGGTCAGCAGCAGCGGAAACAAATCCAAGTGAACCTCTACTTGCAGCATTGGAGGGGAGCCCACCAAAGTCTCTTTTGCAGTATCTTGCATACCTTGACCTTTGTATGGTCTGTGAAAGGAATGTTGATACATGGCGTCGAGCTGCCTTTTTTGAAGAAACTGGTGAGACTTACAAAAGAGTTCTCGCTGTATGCTTGAGGCCTCTGGAGCAGTTCACACTGAAGTTGGCAGAAGGTTTGGAAAGTTATTCAGCTAACAACTCCCTTCAACTATCGCATCAGTTACGCTCACCAGCAGAACGACAAGCAGATTCAAGACTCTACGAACCATTTCAGGACATCCAGGTGAGTCTTGCGATCCCATTTCCTTATAAATATATTGTCCTCTGCAATCCGTCTGTCCTGCCATTGTATACATTAAGTGCTTCTGATTTCATTTCAATTTGTACGCTACTTGCAGTGGAATCATTTTTTTCCCTGTTTCATATTACCAGAATAAAGTGTAAACCATGATTTTCTTTTGCATGTGATGCTTCAAAAGTTCTTTTTTCTTTCATATCGTTTTGTTATTTGGCAAGAACCTTGTAGAGCATGGTAGTGATATGCCACTCCCTCCGCCCCAAAAAGGATTGGTCATATTTTTTTTTTTTGGGTTGTCTAACAAATATTGCTCACTTTTTACTTTGCGACAAAAATCTTTTACACTTAAACTAATAGGATCCACCAGTTTCTTTCCTTCAAGAGAACAACCATCTGTTCTTCTATTCGCTCCCTTCCCTAATTCCGTCTCCGACCCGCCATAATGTGCCAGCTCTCCCTACCTCTTATGATTCAGCTTTGTCCCCCCTTCTCCCGTTCTCTCTGAGCCTTGTCTCTTTTTCGTCCACCACTACTGCCTCTTTCTAATCACCATCACATCCTTTCAATCATCACCTTCTATGAACAATTCTACTACAGATTGAAACCCATCTCAACTAGCCTCGTCTCCAGCTACTTGAACATCAGATCTGGGTGTTAGGCCACCTCCAAGCCACGCACTAAGCACCACTTTTCCGATGACCAAATTATTATTGAAAAAAAATAAAAATTGGACCAAGACGCCGACTAGGCGTCAAGTAGGCATTCTAATGGTCTTTAAGGAGTTCTTCAGGGTTAAGGTGTTTGACTAGGCGTCATCCATGAAGCACGGGTGGGTCATTTAGAGTGAAGCACCGGCATCGGGTGCCCGTCGGGTGTGGCGTGGGTGCGTGTCGGATACGTATCCGCTATTATTTATTTTCATAAATACCGGGTGCGGATCGGGTGCGAATCCGGTGCATATGGGATCTGAGATCTCAGATCTGAGAGGGGAGTGACCGAGAAAGAGATATAGCAGTGGCGCAAAGTAGCCATGAGCTTGACCACCCCGGCGACCACCAGAGACTCCGACAACGACCGGCGCCTCCGACGACGATAACTGCGACTCCCGCTACAACTCGCGACCCCGGCAACAACCAGAGGTCGTGGATTAGGGTTTTTCGACAGAGAAGTGACTGATGAGAAAGGGAGGAGAAGAATAAGAAAAAGAAGAAGACGAAGTCACCGCGACCTTACCTGGGCTGTGATTCCGGCAGCAGAAGTTCTTGAAGCTATCGATCCTTTTGACGGCTGGATTAAATTTTCTGTATAGTTTGGCCCCAGTACTTTAAAAAAATTCAGTAATACACATACACACTTTATTGTATTCAGCTATTCAATTTGAATATTTACGAAAGAGCCCATTTAACTTAAGTTACTTAACACACTTGGTAAAAATATTTCTTTTGCACACACACACACACACACACACACATATATATAATATCTGCCGTATCCACGCCGCACCCGTATCCTATTATTTTTAAAATTGACGTATCTGCATATCCCGTATCGTATCTGCACCCGTGTCCGTGCTTTCTAGGGTGTCATCTTCAGACAATGAGTCGCCGGGTGCTTGTCTCGGATCTTGGCTGGTGCCTAAGCATGAAATAGGCGTCCTGGGCATGCCCTTGGGCATACCGGGCTTATGTTTTTAGTTTTTATGCGACGATTTTGTGTTTTCAGTCTTTTATTCATGACTTCGAAGTGCTGGGTAATTTTTTTTGTCATATGTCACCATGATTGAGGTTTGAATTTCACCACTAACTAAGGTTTTTATTTTTTATTCTTTTTTCCAATTTTCAATTTAGGTTTGAGGTATTCACTTTTTTGCAGTACTCCTTTCATGATTTTTGAATGTGAATGCTGGGTAAGTTCTCGGGGTCGACCACCATGCTTTATGTTGGTGTGGGTTTTTAGACCTTTTTTCCCCAGTTCCAATGAATAGGACGGGTGGTATTCCGATGGTGTTGACAGCATAGTTTTTGTCCTATGGTTGTGCTATGGTGATTGTGGGTGTTGTACCGAAAGAACTAATACTTGATCTAATTAACGTCACCTCAAATTGAAAACAAAAGAGGGAAAATAATGTTAGAAGATGAGGGATAGAAAATACGGAGATAACTGGTGAAAGGACACATGTGGAAGCAAATTATATGGGGCCACCAGTGTACATTTCTCCAGAGGGTATATTGTACAACTTAGCAACTATACCAGCTTTCTAGATAACCATGTTAAGTCAGTTGTGAGCAATAATTCTGGGATAGAAGGAGTGTTATGTCATTGTCACTACTGCAGGTGTCCATGTTGCTGTTTATGCATTTCAAAGGGCTGAATTGAAACTCTTGAAACTTTTGCTTGGGTTGTACAACTTGTCTAAAGACACCTGCATAATATTAGCATGTCTTCTCCCCTATCTGAGCTTCTATCCATAAAAAAGTTCCTATCCATAAGCAGGTTCTCGGGCATTAGTAGAGAGACCAGCCATACTTCTCTATCCTCTTTTTTTTTTGCTGCCTGATCATAGTTGTTGAATCGGTATATATATAAATATATATTGTGTATTGAAATCCCAATTTTGCATATCCCTTATCGCATTGTATCGTGTATCCTAAGATACTGATCACTATGTTTAGATCGTACAAAGCAACATCTAATCATTGAGATATAGAAGATGATTAACATATCATCTTGCACTCTAATCTCGTCTAATTTAGATGACCAGATGGTTCTAGTTGTAATACGTGCAGATGATACAATTTGTAAAAGCGAAAGCCCCAACTGACAAGAAACTTGAATTGCGGCTTCTAAGTTTATGATATGGCATTGTTTTTACATTGCATCTACTTGTCAAAACAAAATTTGGCATATGAAATGCCTTAAGATATGAGGGATTGAATGTCAATTAGATAAGCAGTTTTAAATATAGGATACGTATCGCGAAAGTTAGACAACCCTTTTGACTTTCCTAACCAGCCTCTCGTACACGCCTTTTAGTTGTCTTAGAGGACTATAAACTAGTATCACATATTACATAATATCAGATGTCTGTGCCAGATTTTACTTCCCATCTTTAGTGTAAATGAGTTATTTATATGTCATCACTAGTATTTTCAAGAGTGTCTCGTAAGATGATCACCAGATGTACTTTTCCTAGGGAACTTGTACCTGATGATACAGGTGCTGATAACTCTTTTCTTCCACATCCTGCTCATCTAAACGGGATCGGGTCACTTGTCCAAGCCTTGTGCTTGATTTGGAGGGCATATTCTTCAACTCATTTGCACGTAGAAGAGAGATTACCCATTATATAGGATGCAATTAAAACCCTAACCCAGATATCCCTGAATTACTAACACCAGAGCCTGTAAATTACTAAAATATTACTAAGCTTATTTCAATGTTAAGAAACTCATCAACTACATATAACCTAGAAACAACGATAAACCACAACATCACAACCAATTTGCTCCCACATATAAATACAGTACCCCAGTAAGATATTAGTCAAAAAATCTTGTCTTCTGCTGCATTAAAAAATTGCAAGCTTACTGCGTGTCTGTCTGAGTAATATATGCATGTACGCAAGTAAGATGTAGAAAGTTCTGGTTGTTAGTTGAGTAGCAAAGACTTTACTTCACGTGAATTAGAGCAGTGATTGGAGTTAAGTAGGTCGTTCTGTGATGGACCTTCTGACCAGCGGGGTTATGTTATGTAAACAAATGGCAATGGGTCAGTTCGGATGCGGGTTTCAACATAATCATCCCTATCCCACCACTGCATACCCCTCAATTTGACCCTGCCCCGTCCTCGGGTAGGGAGATGAAGTTACCATCCCTGCCCCTATGGACCATGCAAAAATCCCTAAACCCACCTGGACCTGCCACACCCTTGATAAGAAGTTGGAGCTGGATATTATACGTGAAGACATCAACAAGCAGGAGCAACAACAGGGTTATTGAACACGGGAAGTTCTCTATAGGTAGAGAAAAAAGAAAAAAGAAAAAGCAAACGTCTCCTGCAAATAGTGATTTTTTACGTAGCGAGCAATACCACAAGTGAACCAAAATCCTGGAAAGAACATTTTGCTATTAAAGCATAGATTAGCCAGGATGAATGTCACATGGACTCGGTACATGTATTGGTATTGGTATCGGATGTGTCGAAGTGTCATGCATCTAATTTTGAGGACCTAAGACATGGGGACAAGAGAAAATATTCGTATCTTTTATTGTCTTTTTAATAATTCCCAAGGTAAAATGGTGTTTTATGTGACATACATTGTTTGAATTGAAAGTTCTTTCATAATTGTAGCAATAATGAACCAAAAGAAACATATATTTAGTTATTCTTAGTCACGCAAACCTATCTGTTAAATAACTGGGGTCTAAGTGGGTTGGTGATTATAATTCCAACAACCCACGGGTTTAAGTGGGTTGTAAAGGGTGCCCATTCAACCATGTACTCTAGTTTGACTTTCTAAAGCCTAAAGTTTTTCTCAGTCACACCTGACGACGGGCCATAACCATAGCCGTCGCCACTTGTTGTGCCACCGCTATAACCTGCCATAGACACTGCTGCCATCACCACCCTGTCACTGCTGTTATTGCTCTGTCAGCACCTTCACCACCACTGTCACCGTGACCACCGTAAGAACCACTATTCATCTCACAACCAAGCACCACAAGCACTTCATAAGCTACGAAGAGTAATCTCTCAGATAACTTAGTGAAGACATGGAGCTATCTTGGCTCAGATCTGGTTTCCAATAGATCTACTGTTTGTGGGTTTAATTCAAACTTTTGATTGTTGGCTCAGTGTGTGGGGGCGATGGCGTGGCAATGATGATAGGGCGATGGGGTGGTCATGGTGGCAGGGCGACTGCAGTGATGTTGACAGTGGGGTTCTTGGTGTTGCTATTAGCAGTGTGGCACGGCAATGGTGGTGGTTGCAGGCATGGTGACAGTGGATCCATGATGATTGTAGTTGTGGCTGCACTTGCCTTATGGTGGAGATCGTTGTTAGTGTAGCGGTTTAGCATAACCGTGGTTTTTGGTGTTGCCTTGATGTTGGTGGTTGAAGATGCAAGTGGAGGAGGGAGTCAAAAGAACTAAGAAATGTGTCATTAATGGGAGACCAACACACTTAAAGGATGACCTGTTAACTCACAACTAAATGGGTTGAAATGGGTCAGCCACCCATTTATACCCAACCCGTTTAACCCTTATGCAAACGCGACCCACTTAATTATTTTGCCACCCCTGTTAGTGGCATATACTTTGAAAAGTGTCGGGGACACATCCCCTCGAGTTTTTTCCATAGGTACTTCATGCAGTTTGAAGGGTCCATGTGAGGGGGATGCCATGAAGTGAGAGATGGAGCCTGATAGTTTGATGAGATGTTGGACGGTGAGATTCACCTTATTCTGAATGTGAGGCTTGGATTAGATATGAGTATGATATCCATCACCCAGCTGACACCGCTTCGGTTTCATCTGCTTCAACCATACCCAGTCAAAGGTAGTTAAAAGACCGCCCCAACTGAAGTGGGCAGGGTAGGTACCTGACAAGAGTGGGTCAAATTGCCATGTCTAGTTATGTAAGTTCTTGAATGCCTACCTGAATGCATTTGTGTTGAATCCATGCTGGCAATAATATCTCACATTGCTAGCATAGTAAGGTTGAGTTCTTCAGACATTAGTACATACCTAAAATTGATAAGGGTTTCTTTTTAGATACAGGTAGCACGTATGGTCCAATGGTATATGTTTCTGTTGCATAATGACCTATCTTTCCCAAGAATGTGTTGAGGGCTTCTTCTGGATAAAAGATTTGGTGCCAAATTACTTACCAAAGAAAAAAAAAATGGGTGCCAAACAATCATATCAGTAATCGCTGCTACATTATGAAGGTGCAGAGAAAGAAACCTGGACAAAGAATATGCAATGGTCCAAATCATACCACAAGTTTTAGAGGTTAAAACCAACTCCATTTTGAAAGTATCCACTATTATTATGTCACAAGAAGCCTTGTTCAGTTCTGCCACTATCTGATGGCTTGTACGGAACTTGTTTATCCAGCAACCACATGGGAGTGGTGCTGATATTTCTATAAAGTAACTAGTAAATGATCACTATTTAGCTGCCTCTGTCGCTGTAATTGATCTTCTGAACTTTGTTTGGGTTTTCTGTTTCTATTCCAACTTCACACTTGAGAGGGGTCGTGAAAAGGACAACGGAGTGAAGTTCGTATCTATGCTGATTTCGCAGAGGGATGCGAAAAATCGTCAAGCTGTATGAGTTCAAGAAAATTACGTACAACTTAGGATAGGATGTTACTTTTAATTGATCAGTCTAACGAGTGTAATCTACAAGTTGGCAGCTACAGTTCTCTTGCCATCTCCATAGAGTGATTCGTTTATTGATTTTCATCCAGAATCTCGTTTGCTGGGACGACATCATTGGTGGAGACTGAAGGTAGCTGGTTGCTTATCTTGGACATCATACTCTTAACATACTTATGCGTGGGCATGAGAACAGATGGATAGGTGGTGTCTAATTTAACATCAGGCAGCTTAGGACATTCCACTCCCATAGCTATGCAACTATGGTTTGTATCATATGCTTCATAGCAGCCAGGCACACCACTGCACTTGATTACTAGCACATGATTAGCTCCTAGATCAGGCATGAGTAGCATTCTGCTGAAAATGAGATTAGCTTGCTGTCAGCATGCATGGAAAGCAATGATGAGTGCATGTGTGTTGGGGCTTGACATCACTTTACAAGCAAATTAGGATTTAGTGCAAACTTTATGAATCCTACTAAAGCAAGATCTGTCTCCTGGTACATGGGTACCTCAGGATACTTAAGGTTGATGCATTGTCTTTGTCTTCACTCGGGCGAGTGAACTTATCTGGGTCACACCATTATACAATCGGGAACATCGAACTAAAAATATGCAAATATTCCAGGATGTTACATTGGGGAGGGACTCCTTTTATCTATCCCTCTCCCGTGATATTTAGAAATTAGGTCTAAAGAATCGCATCGAGTATCGCATACGTTTAAGCTCACACCACAGCTCCTCTACAAGGCTTATGGGGTGACAATATCTTTCCATGCAGCCCCAGACCTATCCCATTGATGGTCATTTTTTTATGCCTTTGAAGTAATAGACAAGAACTGTCAAATAATTGTCTTTTTATCGACACCAAGACGACTTGTGCCCTTTTTCATTTTTGATATATTTGCTCTTGGTACATTTATGAAGAAGTTTCTCTGTTTCTGGTAATAATGCTCCAACGACATTGCCGGGTAAAATGCTGTATATTGCTTGCTGTTAGTTACTGTCTGTCAAACATCCTTCAGTTCTTCATTATTGTCCTGGGTTTTTGTTGTACACTGTACGGTTCGTAACTATCTGATCTGATTGGTCGGTAGCACTGTCTACCTCTTTTCAAGGCAAAACCATGAGTAGAAGGTAACCTCTTGAACTGCCAGTGGAACCAGCGGCCACAATGCAACCAGTATGGGGCTTGGTGGATGGGGCTAGTTTAAGATCAGATAGAAAGGTTGTATTCCAACAGGACTCGTGACTCCACTTCTTCCCTCTTCAAGCCTGTACTTGCATTCCTGAATGAAGAGGAGCTTCACTTCCTTCATCTTTGCCACTGATTCTCAGAATAAGACGCCAACTCAATTGTCCTTGCCACCTCACTCTCTTTTTTACTCCTTAAGATTTGCGTTGACCATGACTGCATCCATGTCATATTAGCATAAATAACCAAATTCCATTGGTGTCTACTGAATTTTCTATCGTATACTGATAAGAACTTCCTTTTTGGATAACCAAATTTCAGTGTTAATTGAACGTGCATTAAAATTTTAAGGTCTCGAGTCAATCCTTACGGTTGATGACATCACACAAATATAAGGAAATTGCAAAAGCAAATAACTCTAATATTGATATATTCTAACAAGGCAATATAAAAAAAGGGACGCGATTTTATGAGTCATGGTTTTAGACATCCTGAATAAAAAAAATGGTTGTGTGATCTATTGCAACACGTATTTAATTTTATGAAGTTAGTATCATGGCTCAACAACCGTTGATGGTCTGTTACACTGGCTCTTGACTAAAGTATCTTTTCTGTTTTGTTGAACCATTTGGTATTCAAATGCTGATAAATAGATTACTCCTGATAAGTTGGTCTTGTATGGTTATGTTGTCTTTTAAAGTGGTTGAGCATCTTAATTTAGAGCTATTTTCAAGCAAAGAACGTTGCCTCTTCTACCTCCTCTTCCCAACCCAACACATAATCTACCACAAAAAGAAAATTGGGAAGGAAAAGGAGAAACAAAGAAAAGTTTCGTTGTTTCTTTTTCCCAAATTGCGGGGCTTGGGCAGTCTTGATGTACGCCTCTTCCTCAATCCTATACTCCCAGATGTGCTATGGCTTTTGTAAATGGCAAATCCTCGAGACTCTTCAGTTTATGCGAGAACATGCCTAAAGTTGGACCCCCCGCCCCCGAACCCCCGAGGAAAAGGTTGATGCCTAACAAAAGAAGGTTATACCTTTTTTGTCCTCTGCTCAGTGCACTTGTAAGTAGGACCAACACCGGTGATATTTCTTTTAGGACGAGTTGAGTGCGTAGGGAAACCTAAGAAACCATGAAGCCTCCTTTCTTATTTTCCTTGCTAACATGCTGTGTTTTTCTTTCCAATTGTTCTCCAGCTATATGTGTGGTGTGCTCGGATTGTAGCTTCATTGACCGCACATTCACACAAGGAGGATCGGTTTGGGGTTGCTCAACTGTCTGGTGGTAATGCCGCTGTCATTTCTACTCTTGTCTCTTGCTTATTGGCTGTTGAAGCATCAATGGGGAAGAAGACCAACTTGCCATCGCCAAATTATCTGATGGGTCCAGCTGGTATTAAGTGGGCCACCCATAGCTCAGGAAGGAGAGATGCTGCAGCTGGAATCACCGTTAAAAGAAAAGGCAGCCCGCTGTACTCAAGAGCATATTCTATGGCTGACAACCTGAGGACGTCAATTTACTGCATTTTATCTGTTTTCCACGACGAGGTGGTTAATAGTTCCAAGGCGGGACTACTTGAAAAGGATTGGGTCCTAATGAGTAAGCCTCTGTATGGAACCCATGAGCTTATTGTGCAGAAGTTGCGCCTTTTCTTGGATTTCCAAGCCAGCTAGCATTTTGCCTACTCGAGCTTTCCCCCTATTTCACATATATGCGAGGAGACCAATTTTGAAGAGGTTATATGCCTGTAAGCAGTGATCTGAGCTTCTGTTTGTAACACAGAGAAATGAGGCAGCAAAATGAGGTTATGTTGTAAAAAAGCGGAGGCAAGAAAATGATTAGAACATACACAAATATTGTTGACAAGAAAATATTTATTCTACCACTTTTGGTTGGTTACAAGAACACATTGTTTATGCTGCCAATTTGCTGCGGTATATGTGGTATTTATCTTGAATCAAAGTAAACGGTTGAACGCGGCAAACATAAATATTTCTTCAATAAAGACGTCATCTCTGTGCCTATCAAAATTCTACAAAGTGTAATGCACGAACTATTTTTCTTGAGCTAAAAAGCCAGAAAGGAGCTTTTATTCCATTGATGTCATCCTAGGAACAAAGAAATTTTCATGTTTCATACTCCAGTGAACTTCTAGAGAGCTATATTAGCTTTTCCTGTAAATACGGGGCTAATTCCCATACATTGCATTGCATCTAATCGATCTGGGGTCGTCTACGTGACAATGAGAGCGATTTAGACTGACCGTACTTTTCTTTTTTAGGTTTGCTGAAACGCCCTCCTTCTAGGCGGTCCATACAAAATTTAAAAGTATCCCTTCGAAAAAACAGAAGTTAAGCTACTCTACAAACTGGCCAAAAAAGGGGCAGCATGTAGAGAGAAAAATAGCTAATCACATGATTTGCGTGTGCATGCTGCTTGTGTGTCTAGTGTGGGTAACGGGGGCGGGGTGAGGGCCGACCATGCGCGTGCGCTTGTGTGGCGTGCGTCTGTGAGGGTATGTGTGGGTGGATGGATGTATCTATGGGTGTATGGTTGTTGGGTGACTAGCGTGGAATGGGCGGGCACAACTATATGCGTATGTGTGCGCACGCGCATGTTGTGTCGTGTGGTTTGGGGGGGGGGGGGGGGGGAGAATTGGGGGTGGGAGGGAGGGTTGGCATGGCGATAAAGCTGAGTTGTGGGAGAAATTTTTTTCCCTAGACAACTGTCCAAAATAGGGGCCGTTTGTGCTCCAATGATTTTCCTTCGGAGTATGGGTACTTGGGTGAATTTGCACAGACTGCCTCAAGAGGGGCATTTTTGCGAATTTGAAAAATAAGAAAGCAATATTCGCCATCCACAGATTGACGTGGACGGCCACAAATCAACTAGATAATATACAATATATGTGGTGTTTAGTTAGTATAAGCCGTAAATATATGCCTTTTTTTATATTTTAGCTTAAAACGACCTTACAAGCCTAAACATATCCGTGTCCAAGCATATTGATGACCTTATATTAGAAGGCAACAATATTTCTCCATAAGCGCACTACTGACATCAGCCTTGCATAAAATCATTCCCAAGCATATTGATGACCTTACACGAATAATAACATCTCAATACGATTTCACGAAGACGATGCATATTGGTCTTGTCAAGATTTTCACATGCGTGCCCACAGGACCAAACGCCACATCGCTTCGCACTCAAAATCATATAATAATATTTGCAAAAGAGTTTTTTTTCTAGCTTTTTCAAATTTTAAAATTCAAAATTCTTGAAACTTATCAGAAGATTTTTATTAAGTTGCAATTGATATGAGATTATGTTATGCAAAGCATGACGAATGTTGAGAAAAATGTGGTTCCTAGTAGGTGAAAGACTACTGGTCACATTATGTTGAAGACTAGTTCCTAGTAGTAGACTACTGATTAAAGGTTTGATTCCTAGTAGTGAGACTACTGACTAGCTAGTATCATATTTGATGCTAAGCGAAGTGGATGTTACCACTGAAATGTGATTTACCTGATGCGATTCATAATGTTGCTTTCATGTGCACTATTGGGCCCTTAAAATTCTGCAAACTTGTGATACTTCATCGATGAAGAGAAAATAAGTTATAGAGGCTTTATAAAAGTTGCGCAACTTGCCTCGGGACTAGCACAATGGCTAGATCCTTTTTCACCTGAGGCGGATGGGGTGAGCCCATAGGGAGTCACCAGCGGGAGTAACCCATCCTTTGTGATTGGAGATCCCATGAAGAAGGTTCAATGGGTAGAAACAACCCGTAAAGCGTGACTCGTGATAAAAGTAGCACCCTTTTGTTAATAGGAGAGTGTCTCCTCCCCATCCGTACGGTGCTTGTGCTACTTAGTGTGACGTCCAGGAAGGGTTTTTCCCTGAATGAGCCCAAAGCGAATATTTTCGCGAGGTACATGTCACACGTACCCTTGGAGGACTCACCTAAGTGAGAGTGGTCGTGAGGCCGTGACTGTGGGAACCATGGGCCATTCCCTAAAGACTCTCATGAGAATCAAGATAAGAGCGCATGGCCATTAAAAGCGCTAACCCGCGAACTAAGTCCCATATCAGTATTGTGTGTGTGACAACTGAAGTTTGGCCAAGGGACCTAATTCAAGGCGTAATCCATTACGGCTCTCTCAAATGGAAGTTGTCAACACTAAGTGTTGGTTCAAGCCCGGAAGACACCAACACCTATTGCACAATACAAGTTGCCCATCTTATTTATGTTACTTTATGAGTTTATAATGTTCAATAACCATGGCTTTATTTTGCGAAAGAAAAAAAAAATAGTCATATAATAATAAATGAGTTTTATGAATGTATCATGATTTTCATTGAGAAGGTTTTAAATGCTTTAAATTTTGTTGGAATGGTGAGCTTTATATACATTTCATTAGTGGCTTTTTAAGTATTTTAAATCATCATTTTATTTTATCAAAATAGTGGGGGATTGTTGGAATATTTTAATAAAATAAAATGTACATTATAGCATTGTTATTATATTGCAATTTATGGCTATATGTATTTACTTATATGTAAATTATGAAATGAGTTACAAATGCAATAATGAATATTATTAACTCAAATGTGTTTATGGTGCATATAATATACTTTATTATTTGGCATTATTGAGAATGGTTATGATTATTCCATGAGTTACAAAGACTTTTAATCTTACTTATGTAGCCAATAAATGGATTATGGTTGGCCAAGTATATAAGGCCATGGGGTGTGACATAGAAGACTAGAAGCAACTATGCTTCCACACTTAGTGTTTTCTTCTTTACGATCACAATATTTTTCTTCTTTAGCTATTTTCATATTTTATACTTGGGCAACGTGATCGTGGACTTGTTCATACCGTCTTCCTGTGGACGTGCACATGGAGGAGACATAGCTGCGTCAATGGGTTTTATCTTGGAGACTTTATCTGCCATCAACAATTGCACGTAGGGAGGCGATAACGTCTTTAGGACAATGACTCTGTCACGACTCTCACGGACGGGCTATTTTATATCCTTTTACTGCTTTTGATTACATAATTTTATCAAGCGTTCATATAGAATTGCTTTCAATTATTTTGCTACGTTTAATCTCTTGGTATTACAAATATTTTGTTGTAGAAATACAAATCAAAGCCTATATTTTCCAACAAAAATGTAGCAGAACGGCATGCTAGCTTGCCCGATGTCATGCCCAGCAATGTGCACACTTGACCAACTTGGCCCAAGTCTTGCTTCAGTTTTTCTAATTTGCCACCATCAAGAATAGCTTAGCCAGCCTTAGCATCATGCCACATGTGATACTTCCCTACCCACAAATGAAGCACGGGATGCGGCACCAAGCATGTCACTAAGGTCGTCCGTCCACGAGAATGTTGAACGCAAGATAATGCCCACGTTGGCACATTGCGCGTAAGCAAAACAGTGGCCCAATCCAGCATAATTTGCATGCCTAATACACTTTAGCATTGTGTGGAGCTTTACGGGCTTTTGACCCAACAACAAGGCACACTGTCCATTAATGTCCATTGAGAAAGTCTTTCTAAATATGGAAGCTAGGTTTTGAGAACGTGCAAACACCAATAAGGCTGACAACATGGACTCAAGTATGGGAAGACACTGCAAGAACATTTGCAAGGAAAAGCTTCAGAGCTAAGATAGGGAAGCTCATGATGGCTGTAATTGTCTATGAAATTTGGCAAGAAAGGAATGCAAGAATCTTTTAGAAGAGGAGCTCAACTGTGCAAGGATGTTGGAAAATGATCAAACAATGGATGAAATTCTGAATAATGTCATGGAAAAAGGTCCCAGCTTCATCCAAGAATCACTCTTTGTGTCAGCTAGGGGTGAGCGCGGTTCGGTTTGGTTTGGTTTGGGGGTCAAACCGCAAACCTAACCAATAGACCTCGGTTCACAAATTCTTAAACCAAACCAAACCAAACCGAGACACCTCGGTTTGAACGGTTCGGTTTGAACGGTTCACTCGGTTCAAATTGAACGGTTCGGATCGGTTTTAGCGTAGTTTAAACATTCTTTTGTTTCAAGAAAAAAACAATAGTCCAATAACAAAAAATTACATCATAGTTGCATTACATGACAAATTGAAAAGCTTAAACCAATCACCAAGTGTAAAAGTCCTACAAAGTCACATTGCCTAATGAAATGAACCATTAATCTGGTAGTGCATATTACAGTGCCACGCTGCGTGGCACTGCATTCATGTAAAGCACATCAATATGCACTACTGCACTGAAGGTGCACTCTGAACATCTTGCTTCCATTTCAAAGTGGTGCACTCTCTCATATTACTGGCATTGCATTTTTTGTTGAACATAACCCCTTGAAAGGGACTTAGAAAACATTCTAATTTACCTGCCAAACATCAGAGCATATATGAATTGAAGGGAAGGACATAGACTAGTATGAAATAATGCAATAGTGAAACTTAACATGGCCAAATGACCTGCCATTATCCAAAGCTACACTAATCAGAACACTCAGTCAAACCTTACTGAATATGACATGGCCAATCCAGTAATTAACTTCAACATTTCAACACTTATGTCAACTGCCAAGATCCCACTTTTCACATTCTGGTTAATCTGCAAAATAGGTGGCTAGTTCAATAAATAAGTTGTTTAAAAACCTTTGAAATGAAGCCTAAAAAAGTATAAATTATCTACTGCAATTGGTGTTACACATGCTGTCCTAGGCTTGGCCAGACAGTAGCATAGCCAGCATATGCACTATGCACTATGCACTACTGCACTGGTGGGCACTGCAATATGCACTGCTGTCTACTGCACTTCAGATTTCAAGGCCTTCCTTCGTTATAACTTTGTATGACTTCACATTTCACGTAAAGCACAGCCAACCACTAGCGTGGCACTGCAATATGCACTATTGCACTTCACATTTCAAGGCCAATAACCAGGTTCACACTATTAGTCTTCAACAAATCCTCATTTTTGTATTTCTATTCCACATCCCTTACTTCAATATAGCTTCTAACAGAGTTCCTCAAAACAAGGGAGAAATGTAAAAGGGTGTTCTAAAACAGGTTTTATAAACCAATGAGCTGTCCAAAAGTGACTTACCATGATCAATAACAATTGATGCAAAAAAAGCAGGTATGAGCAGAGCAATAGGAAAGCAAGAAAGCATGGAAGAGAGCAAAGATAAAATAAAAAAAGTTCATATTAGGATTTTAGTACTGCATTTCTATGTGAACAATTACATTCCAGGTATAGTAGTAGTACAATGAATCAGCACAAAGTTGTTTAATTACTTCATCCTTCTTGCTAGGAGAAAAATGAATCAGCACAAAGTTGTTTAATTACTTCATCCTTCTTGCTAGGAGATGTATAATCAATAATCACAGTCACCTTAACCCCCCAAAGCTTTGCGAATTTTATAGCAACATGGCCTAACCCACCAAGACCTACCACACCTAAATGCATACCCAAAATAATTTCGAGAAGCTTAATCAAGGGAAGGCTTGCTGCCACGGACTAGACAACAATTTAGCATCTAATAGATGAAAATTTTCCATTTGTACAAATATTAATAGAAATCTCAGAAGCTAAATTAAACCATCTATCTTAATCTGGAGGCATACAAATTGCAAAGGTTGAAATATTGAAATCAAAATTAAAGATTTACGGATGGGTAAAACCTAAAAAACTGGAATCAACATTGAAACTTACCTGCTCATTAAACAAAAGCCAAATACAGAACTTGGATCCAAGATATCTCTGCTAGGATTTTGGAATGAGAGTAAAACTGGGCAGTGACCTTGATCTTCAATAATATAAGCCAAGGCTGAGAGAGAGAGAGATAGAGAGAGAGAGAGAGCACGAGCGTGGGCTAAAAAGAACGTGGTGACCCTTAATCTGCCCACATGTTGCTGATCGACATGGTTCTGACATCCGTGGACTGCGAGCTATGTGGGTATGGTCTCTAAAGAAGAAGAGTTAAAGTCTGTGGGTGTGGTCTCTGAAGAAGAAGAGTAGAAGAAGAGTGACGGCTGAAATTTGTGTCTGATGATAAAGGTTGAATAGTTTTAGGTCAAACATGTTAATTCTACCCTGGTTATTCAGTTAACCAGGGTAAGGTATATATATATATTTTTAATAGTTATATAACCCTCGGTTCGGTTCAAAGCCGGTTTGAAAATCCTGAACCGTGAACCGAACCGACCTCGGTTTGAAATTTCAATCCAAACCGTTCAAGCTTATCAACGGTTCGGATTCGATCTGTCCGGTTCTATCAGTTTGAATGGTTCGGATCGGTTTTATCGGTTCGCTGCTCACCCCTAGTGTCAGCTGTGGGAACTAGATGATAGAATACTAGATAGAACACCATAGTCAAGCAATTATAGTTGACAGAAGATTGTACATAGTTGAGAGAAAAATTGTATATGCATAGTTTGAAATTGTAAGTTTGCACTTCATGGAATAAAAAGGACATTCAACCAAAAAAAAGAAAGTCTTTCTAAACGAAAGTTCTCAATTATGGGGCCGTTTGACAGGGTTTTTTTTTGCTCTTTTTTTTTTCAGTTTTAAAAATTGGAAAAAAATGGGGTGTTTGGTAACTCTTTTTTTTTTTTTTCAAATTTAAAAACCCACTTTCTAAATTGTAGAGTAAAAAAAAAAAGAGGAAAAAGCTCTTTTTTTTTCACTTAAAATTTTTTTTTGAGACCTCCACCACAACGCACCCACCGTTGGCAGCCACCGCCCACCGTCCACTGCTGCCCGGCAGCCACCACCGGGCAGTGGTGGGGGGTGGCCACCACTGCTGGCCGGAGGCCACCTCGGCCACCACCGCCGGCAGCCACCGCCCACCGCCGCCAGACAGCAACCACTGACAGCCACCTTCGGCAGCTGGCAACCACCACCGGGCGGCCACCTCTGGCCGCCGGCAACCACCTCCGGTAGCCACTACCTGCGACTGCCGCGACAACCGCCGGCCGCTTGCCGGTGACCACCGCTACGCCCCACCACCGCCACCGCAAACCACCACAAAAAAAAGTCAAAATAAAAAGGGTTACCAAACACCAAAAAAAAAACTAAAAAAAAAGGGTTATCAAATACCCACTTATTTTTGTAAAACAAAATAAATTAAGCTACTCTTAAAAACTGACCACTGAAAAAAAAAAACTGTGTCAAACAGACCCTATATCTTCGATACTTACTAGCTTGCCTTATGTTCCCTTGGGTCAGTCACTCGATGCCCACGGATACCCCATGAAAGCACAGGAGGTGGTTGAGTAAAATGCCCGCACATTATGGTGGTTCCCTCTGGAGTATACTCGAGTGAAATTGAAAGTGACATTTGTAGACATCCTTTTGCTCGAGGAGTCATAATGACCCTCTTGAGGACATTATACACCTCAGAATTGCAAGGTGTAAAGTTTTGTGGACTTGTAAAAATCCACACTAAACTCTTCATTCAATGTCTGTGTCCATCTGAAGCACACAAAAAGAGATTCTTAATTACCAATTTTTTTTATATTTACAAAAACAGCACATAGTTCTTGACCAAAAAGCACACGAAGTACTCTCTCTTCAAGCCACTAACCACTGAGGCCTTGTCTTAAGTCGCGGGTGACTAGCCTACACCAATAGCACCCAGTGACATTTTGCCCCACTTAATTCGTCAATGCCCCCGTTGAAGGCAAACTCCCACGTTTTCCATTATCACAAGCATCTTGTGACTTGCGGGAATGGATCGGGGTTCTTTTTAGGAGCTCTTGTCGAATCGAGTCTATACCAAAGCTATAAAAATATGCCTTCAGTAAGCGTTTGTCCAAAAACAAGAACTTGCGAACAGTAGTCATCTTTTATCATCAGCTGTGGAAACTTACTAGGGAGAGAAAGAAAATGGCACATGGGTGGAAATACTTGGCTGCTTTAGAAAATCTACATATATATATATATATATATATATATATATATATATATATATATATATATATATATATATATATATATATATATATATATATATATATATATATATAGGGAGCTGATCCGTTGATAGCACTAGCAAAATAGGAGATTTTGTTAGCGCGATTTGGCCGTCCACGCGAGATCTGTAGACTGTCCAGATCTTTTTTTTGTATTTTTTAAAGTATGTCCGCTACATTATGTAGCGGACAATTTTTTGACAAAAATACCCTCCAGCTTAAAAAGAGTCTGTCTGCTACATTATGTAGCGGACTAGTTTTCGGACCTTTATTCTCTTTCCGTCATTAATGCTCTAACTTCTTTCTCCTTCTCTCTCTCCTTTATCTCCGTCCGCTACATTATGTAGTCCGTTACATTATGTAGCGGACTAGTTTTCAGACCTTTTTTCTCTTTCCGTCATTAATGTTCTGACTTCTTTCTCCTTTATCTCCGTCCGCTACATTATGTAGCGGACTAGTTTTCAGACTTTTTTTCTCTTTCTACCATTAATGTTCTGACTTTTTTTCTCTTTCTCTCTCTATTTTATCTCCTTCTTCTGACTTCTCTCTCTCTCTCTCTCACGTCACTTTTTTAAACTTGTTTATCTTTCTCTCTCTTTTCTCTCTCATCCTTTTCTCCCACCTTTCTTATTATGTACATGGGTCGTTAGCCAGCAGTGAGACAATGAACAACCTGTAACACTGGATGTGTATTCATCAGATAAGTGTGTAGAGTAGATTGGCAGAGTTGATTTATCTAAAAATGATTTGAAGGCTTAGTGGGTTAGTGTTTCTTGATTTATCTAAAAATAATTTCACGGGTCAGATCTCGGATAAGCTTCTATTGAGTCTCTATAGATCTGTTCGCTACATAATGTAGCGGATAATTTTTTGACAAAAATATCCTTCTAAGTATGTCCGCTACATAATGTAGTGGACGAGTAGGCAGACACTTTTATCTTTCTCTCTCATTTCCCTCATTATGACATGTTTCTCTTTCTTATTCTCTTTCTTTTGTCGTCAATTTCTTACTTTTCCTGAGTCTTCCTCTCTCTCTCTCTCTGTCTCTCTTCTCTCTCATCCTCTCTCTCTCTCTCTCTCTTTAGCTGGTGCAATCAAGTCTTCGAGGCGTGGAGATGAGGTTGCTGGTTATCTGCAAGTTTGAGGAGTATTTCTAACTCAAATAAAAGAAGTTTATTTTTTCAGGAATTAATTGTATTGTACAGATTTCTTTTCGTTTTAGGAGAAAAATTCATGAAATTCATGGAAGAAAGAAGGATGAGAGAGATAAGAGAGAGAAAGAACAGAGGAAGACTCAGAAAAAGTAAGAAATTACGACAGAAGAGAGAGAATAAGAGAGAGAATAAGAGAGAGAAACATGTCATAATGAGGGAAATGAGAGAAAAAGAGAAAAGTGTTTGCCTACTCGTCCGCTACATTATGTAGCAGACATACTTAAAAGGGTATTTTTGTCAAAAAATCGTCCGCTACATTATGTAGCGGACGTACTTAAAAAAATACAAAAAAAGATCTAGACCGTCAATTGATCTCGCGTGGACGGCCAAATCGCGCTAGCAAAAAAAAAAAAAAAAAAAAAATATATATATATATATATATATATATATATATATATATATATATATATATATATATATATATAAAGCTGAAATGTTTGTTTAAAATTGCGACACGTAGGATTTTTGGAACTCTATCTTTGCGACAAGTAGGACTTTTTAAGAACCTTCTCCTCCTGACACATAAGCTTCAACTTTACATGTAGTAGCCCCCTAACTTAGTTGGTCTCTTTATTTAGAATCCAACTCTTTTGAATTAGATATATAAAATTCAAGATTCCTATTTATTTTAGTATTCTTTTCTTTGCTACTCTATTTAACTCTTTAATATAATTTATTATTAAAAAATTCGTAGGTATAATTTATGCAATATTTTAGAACTTTATAAAACTAAGAAATTAATTATACACCTTCTAAAACTCTACATAATCAATATACTTATACATTATGTCTTAATTTTGATTGTTAAAACTTCAAAAGCACTTTAAAATAATAATATAAAACTCAAAAATGTAAAATACGAAAATCATACCCTATTTACTAATTTTTAGTATGATCTTTGGCCCGACTTTTCTATTTAACTCTTTACTATAATTTATTATTAAAAATTTGTAGGTATAATTTATGCAATATTTTTAAACTTTATCAAGCTAAAAAACTAATTATACACCTTCTAAAACTCTACCTACTTCAACTTTGCATGTGGTAGTCCCCTAACTTAGTTGGTCTCTTTATTTAGAGTCCAAGATTCAATAATCCTATTTGTTTTGGTATTCTTTTCTTTTTATACTCTATTTAACTCTTTACTTTAATTTATTATTAAAAAATTCGTAGGTATAATTTATGCAATACTTTTAAACTTTATAAAATTGAGAAACTAATTATAAACCTTCTAAAATTCTACCTAATCAATATACTTATACATTAGGCCTTAATTTTGATTATTAAAATCTCAAAAGTACTTTAAAATAACAATATAAAATCTCAAAAATGTAAAATACAAAAATCATACCCTACTTACTAATTCTTTAGTATGATCATTGACCTGACTTTTGTAAATCTTATAAAATTAAAAAACCAAATCTACTTCTTTTAGAGCTCTACATAATCGAAAAAAGTTTCATTTTGGACTACTAACTTCTTAAAAATACTTAAAACTCGCAAATATAATTAAAATCTCACAAATGTAAACAAAAAAAATCATGTATGAAATTAATGATTAATATTTACAAATTAAAAGATAAGCTTTTCACAACGTATATTTTCTTTTTTACCTAAATTTTTTAGTTATGCCAAACATCATCCTATTTGTTTTGGTAATTTTTTTTCGTTTTTAATGAAATCTTATTTCTCCATAAGTTTTATTGTAACTTTGTCTTTTTGCACTAATTTTCTTAAAATCTAACATGTTATGCACAATATGAACAAAATATTTAGAACCAATTATATTGAATCTCCAAGAAAAATTAAAATCAATTGAAGAATAATTTGTGACAAGCTGAGAATAAGTTTGTAGAATAAAAGAGATGAAAAGATAAATTAATTATAAGAATCTTTTACCATTCATAAATAACTACAAAAAGAGAGAAGCCTGGGTGCCCCATGATGGAAATGGTAAAACCGAAATGTCGGTACTAGATGTGAGAGTGTGAGGGTGGTAATATATGCAATTATGCGAGTGATCAGCTATGCTAATTACTATAGTGATAATTGTTGTGGTAGAATTGGAATGTTGATAGTGAGGTTTGGATTATGTAGTGACAACATGTGGCTGTAGCGATGTTGGCGTGTAGTATGCTGATGCTTGTGATGGTGATAGTCATAACTAAACGGTGGTAATGCAAGAGGTGATGATTGTTGTTAGAGTTGTTGTAGTGGTAGTACTAAGGTGTTTCGAGGTAATATTAATTTACATTACAGTACTGATTGATAAGTTATGATCTAAACTGGATTGAACAAGTGATGAACCTAAAAAAGTTGACGATAGAAACATGAAAGTGCACTGACGAGCAAAAGTTATGATATGGTGAAGGTAACTGCATTTGTAGTGGCAATGATAGTGCTAATTAAGGTAGTTGGAGGAAGTGTTAGTGTAGTATTCATAGACGGGTTACGGCGAGAATCTTTTGTAGGCAAGCGATGAACTTAAATACATCAACTTGAAGGTGCATAAATTATATCCAGGACTAGAAGTAGTAAATTTTTTTTCCCCTAGAATGACTTTAATCTTTCAAATTTGATTTTGGTCTCACATTCTGATTCCTTAAAGTTTCGTTAATTAGGCAAGATGATGTTTTTGTGGTTAACCACTTTCTAGCCCCTGGCTACACTAATATAATATTCCAATGGTATTTTTATTAAGTCATGTTAGCAACACTTTAATAAGTTATGTATAAATATAAATACTTTCAATGCTATTTTTCCTTTTCATTATGCACGTGACAAATAACATATACAAAGAGTTTCTCATGAAGAAAGTAGGCGAGTGAATTTGACCTTTATGTTTATAGGAAGATTGAGAGGTTTATATACACCACCAGTAAATAAGTTATAACACTCTTTACTAGATTAAATTCACAAAAAATCGAAGGTGATGGTACAAATAATTATTTTTTTTCTTTTTATATTGGTTCCAAATATATCATTGATACATACTAACAATTATATTTACAAAATTCCAAATATTAAACTAAAAAGTTTAAATTCAGTTAAATAGTAGTACGAGATTGTTGTCATATGTCGTCGCGAAACGTTAAATAAAAAGTCATCATAAGTCTAAAAGACTTTTAATTGTAACGTTCACATCTTATTAAACTCACAAAAAACTGGAAGTGACGGTACAAATAACTGACTTTTTTTTTTAATCATATTGGTTTCGGATATATCATTGATACATACTAACGATTATATCTACAAAGCTCCAAATATTAGACTAAAAAGTTTAAATCCAGTTAAATAATAGTACAAGATTGTTGTCATATGTCGTCACGAAACGTTAATGGAAATGCATCCTAAGTCTATAAGACTTTTAATTATAACGTTCGCATCTTATTTGTGAGTAAAAACTGATCATATTAAATCATGCATTTTACCTTTGTTGCTAATGTATGCTTTTATAATGCTAATTTTTCAAAAGTTCTAATCAAAGACAATATTCTATATAGTAAATTTTTTACTTACAGTTCAAACAATAGCAGTTATAAACAATCTATAAAAACACATTATAGAAAATATTTTTAGAAAGTTAGGGAAATTAACAGTTGTAAAATATCTATAGAAATAAATATTAGACAATATTTGAGAAATTAAAGAATGCCCCGTGCGTTGCACGGGTCCTTTAGCTAGTAAGTATAATGCGGAAAGCAGTGGAATGAGCATAAAGACTCTGTTTCATAATCCTATGCTAGCATGAAAGCTTAGAGAGGAAGAAAATTGAACAAGGAACTTTGGAAGCTAGTGCCTCAAGTTCAGCATAAAAGGGAAGAGGTACAAGAAACAAGCTCACTAACAACTTGAATGGCAAAAGCAAAATTAGGGTGACTACCAGCTTAATGGACAACGAAACTCATTAGCCAGTGGTTTGAGCATACTTACTCTGGGAAACCACAATGTTCTTTGTCAAACTAGCTCTTATAAATGATCTCATTAGCATACTTAGTCTAGGAAAGAAGATAACCCATTGGAGAGATAAAACTCAAGTACTTAGAAACTAACGTTTAAAAGTCAAGTTTTCCATGTCAACTTTACGTAATAAGTTCTCTGGCTCACTGACTGCTACAACACTAGTAGGATCCGGTACCGTAACAATCACATTATTAAAGCCTCTTGTCAAACTCAAAAGCATGCTAAAGAAGAACAAAAGCTTAATAGATAGAAGAACCGAACCAGCACCGGCCTGAAATCCGATACCAATAGCAAATGGTAGTTTTTAACCATATATACAAAGCGTAATAGGCCTGCTTTAACCCATACAAAGCTTGATGTAGGCTATAAACTTGTCTAGAATCATGCAAAATTCTAGGAAGAGGGTACAAATAATCTTCCTCTTGAAGATGCTCAATCAACAAGGCACTCTTCTCACATGTCTGATATAATTTGTTGACCGAAGCAACTAAAACTCAAGTGCCCACTGTAGTTATCTTAGCAACGTAAGAGAAAAGTCGCCTCAAAGTTGATCTTTTTACTCTCAACAGAAGCCCTTAGCCACTAAATGTGCCTTGTAATGCTCAAGAGAATCATCAGCATGGGTTTAAAATATATAACCCCGAGTCGAACCAATATCATGCTATCTCTCTAGAATTGGTACTAAGTTCCAAGTACCAGCAAATAATTCATCCTCCATGGTTTGAATCAAATCTAATGTTAATGTATGCAAACAAAGGTTCAATATGCTTCCTCATAGGACATGTTTGTAAGCATTGTAATTAGAAGAGAGGAACAATGAGAAGCCAAAAATGCAAGCCGAGAAGGTATGCGAAACTTGTATAAAAAGTTGATACCTTTTTTCCCTATTAAAGTCAAGGATACTGACATGATCTTCGTGTCTTCAATTGATAGATTGCACTAAGCCATATCTATAGCCCCACTAATCCTGATTGCATTCAGACATAGACTGATGTATATGTATATCATGTATTCTTTAGATAAAGGCTAAAAAATAATTTTCGTTATCCATTCTAATATGATATCAAAGCCACTCTGATCCGTGAAAACATTCTCAAGTTCCATTGTCGTTGTAACCATCCATTGGTTACAGTCACTCCATTTCTAACAACATCGTCATGTTGTTTTTTATGATGCTAATTGTCCAACTCAAAAATCTTCTCAAATGTTTTGGTTCGTTCATCGACGTTGTCCACATTAAGAAGCCTCTGCCGTCGTCATCTTCTCCGATCACCTGTATTGCTGCTCTATTTAGGCCAAGCTCTCATGACAATAAAATTTAGAGCTGTAATGTACAAACGTGCTTGTTTTACCATTTGGCTCACCCTAAGTGGCCTTGACTGATCTGACCTTGCCGCATGTTGGGGTTAGGTAGGGCCTCCTTTTACCTACTTGATTAAGTTTTCATCTAGCCCTTATCACTTTTTCATAACTCTTCCTTGGACGACACATAGCGTAGCAAAATCTTTAGGTCCCATGTGAAGGAGTCAGTTGTCTTGCTTATGCTCATAACTTGTCACTTATCACTTAGCTATTGATGTCTTTGATTTGACGGTGTGATGTGAGACTGACCAACATGCCCCACTTGCACTGGGGCGAACCGGGGTTAAGTGGGGGCTCTTTCTAAGGTTGATTACTCATTATTTCATGACGAGTCATGCTTGATTCCTGTAACTCCCCCGAATTTATTTCCGGTGCGTTAATGCCAAATACATAGAGGTCATATAAAGTCCTATAATTATCATAAGACTCCAAAATGGTAATTCAAAAAACCTTAAAATATGGAGTCAGAAAACCTTTAGTTTTATCAGAAATCTCTCAAACGGTCAATCAGAGCATATACTAATAATTCCAAAAATACATCAATATCTGACATAGGGGCCCAGAGCTTTTATACAATCCAAAATTTCTCCAATACAGAGTTTCAAAACAAAACCTAAGTAACACTAACTTGTCTTAGTTGTTACACATAAATGTCAATACTAACTCTGAAATAAGATAGCTAACTCTTGGTCACACAGCTAGTCTTTTGAATCTAAAATCCCACCTATTAATGACCTGAAAGGAAAAAAATCATAAGGGAATGAGCCAAATGCCCAGTAAGGTCACTCAAAGGACCCATCAAATAGCATAAAAATATCTGAGAAACAAAATTTTGGAAGCACAAAATGTTTCAACGGAACAGATAATCAACTAGATTTCAAATGTCAAACTATATCTGAATACAAAGACAGACACAAAAGTTTTCAACCGAACTGAAAATCAAACAAGATTTTGAATGTCAAAACATATCTGAATAACACAGAGGCACACCAGTTTCAACTGAACAGAGATCAAACCAAATATCAAATGTCAAAATAGATCTGAGTACACAGACAGGCAGTAGAGATATCAGACCAAATATCAAATGCCAAAATATATCTGAGTACGGAAATAGACACTAGAGAGCCATTCAGAAAGTGGTCACATATGCCATTCCTGACATATAAGGCCGGTTCAGAAAGTAAGATCGCGATCTGTAGCTCAACTCCCCCGAGCTAGCCCACGTTTCAATCCACGTGGGTAAGTCGGAAATAAGTCACATACACCGTGACATGGCTCATAAAGTCACCAAAACAAAATCTCAAAATAACCATTATCAAATATCGGACATTTCAAACCATATTCAAAGGTTTCAAAATAACATTATCAAATTACGGATTTGTCGAACAATAAGTAGAGTTTATGAAATAATGACAATTAGTTGGATGACGGTTGAGTTCATATTTACCATTGCCTCTTGCCGCTGTATTTTTATTCTTTCTACCCAAAGGTTGTTGATCTTTTCTCTACTTCTATGTAAAGATGTCAATGGGCAGGGCTTGGGTGGGGCTTGGGTCGGCCCAGCCTGGGCCCAGCGGGCCAGCGACAAAACGGACTGGGACCAGGCCCAAAGGGTGGGGCACTGGGCTGGGCCAACTTACCAGAATATCTAGGCCCAGTCTAGGCCTAGTCCAAGCCCAGAACTTAGGCCCAATATTTAGGGTTAGGCTTGGGCCAGGCTGGGGCCCTTAAAAAAATAATTTTTTTTTCAAAAATTCTTCTTATTCATTTTTAGCGTAGAATATGATAGATTGCATCATAGATAGATTTTGATATCATAGATTACATCATACTTGTGTAGAATAGAAAATTATGTATGATCAACAACCACCAAGGAACTAGAAACTACAGGAAGCTTGCTTTTGATCGATTTTCAAACCATGTGAACTGTTGATCATTGGTTTCACTGGCATTAGTATTTTGAACTGGTGGAGAAGTGTAAAGTATTAAGCAGGATATGCATTCTTGGGTTCATGCTCTAATAGCATAAGCTATAGAGCAAGTGGGAACTTAAAAGTTGTTCATCGAGACAATAAATGTAGCAATAGAGAAGAGTCTTGAGCACGGGGGAGCCCAGTGATTATGTTTCCATGCTTACTCTAGATGAACATCTTTGCTACAGCTTAACTGCATCATGACCAGGTGAACACCAAGGTTAGGCTACATAGACACCTACTTTTTGGCTCTAGAACTGTATAGGCCCTTTTTGGTAGCCCCCTTTTTCAAGCCTGACCCCTGTTTGTCCTCTATGCTATTTACATCTAAAATGTCGTCAAATTGAGTACCATGGGTGGTAATTTTTGGAGTTTTAGCATTTGTATTCAATGATGTGCTTGTTTTTAGCACGATTCCAACGCAAAGTATATTGACTATATCATTGACTTGAATAGATAGCTGATTTATGCTGTGCCCAATGTAGATTTTTAGCCTTTATATTGATCTTCAACATAATTCCATGGCAGATATGTAGTGTCCAAGTAAATCAAAATTATGAAGAAAAAATATTTTGATCGATTACAGTCTCTGTCTTCATGGTTGCTGCCAATTCTTAGTACTCTTACAACTGATAAGCTACGAGCATAGCCTTTCACATGACGATAAACCTTATGCTGCTTGCTGCGACTACATAGGTTTGTGGAGTCCAATTCAAAGAAATCTAGCTCTGAGAGGCAAAGTTCCAACTCACATATTAGTTCAGTAATGGGAAGTATTAAAAGAGGTTTTGAGAAAGGTTTTAAAGAACTACTAAGCTTGAAACATTTACTAAACTTGCAGTCAGCGAGTGATTAGCCAACAAAAGAATTAGGTTCTGGGATGAAGGTTCTTGACCCACAAGGCCCTTTGTCCAACGGTGGAATAAATTTTTTATACTTGCTTGTGTTATTGCAGTGTCCTTGGATCCATTGTTCTTTTACATCCCCGTAATTAATGGAAAGGAGAAGTGCTTGATTTTGATAATCAATTGTGGATCATAGCATGAAAATTCAAAACTTGTGGGGCAGAGCTAGAAAAAGGGCCAAAAATTGGGCCAAACCTAGAAAAAGGGGCCAGGCCTTAAAAAAGGGCCGGTTTCTGGCCAGCCCATTTTTTAGGGCCTGACCTGGGCCTTTTTAGGGCCGGGCCGGGCAGGATCTCTTAAGGAAAAAAATAAGGCCTCGTCCAGGCTCTGGCCCATGGCCATATGGGTTAGGGCCGCGCACTGTTCACAATAGCGCCGGGCTAGCTAGGGCAAATTTAGGGCTGGATCGTGATAGCCCGCGGGTGGCCCGACCTGTTTGACAATTCTAATTCTATCTAACCTTAAAATACTACCAACCGTGCCTTCTTCTTCTCCACCTCTGCAACTTAGTGATTATCACAGTTTTTACGCTTCAATTTTACCATTTCGTTTAGCAATAATGTATCCATCTAGAGATCGCCTTGGGTTTGGCTACTTAACGGGCCATTTCTTGTAGACCACTGGTGGTGCCACAACACCATTATCAGAGATTGGGTCAAATGATTTTTTCATTGATGAGGCATATCCTAAATATCCTCTCTGAATCTTATCACTCTTTGGATGCAAGGATTCATATTCTTTGATTTTGCTTTTGCTAGTGACTGTCTTGCCCTATGCTCACTTAAAGGCTTCCGGAGAAGACCTCGTTTATAGATACACGCAGTCCAAGCCAACTCAAAGTGAGTTGGAAATAAAGCTACATTACCTTAATCCATAGGTTTTTCTGAAACCAACTGGAGTAACAACCTCTTAGTGAGAAAGTTATCAGTGGATGATGACTATGGCATCTATCATGAACTAGGACCGACTTTTTTTGATTTTACCCCTTATTGGAGCATGGCCACACATTATCCAAGAGCTGACCATTTCCCAATGGGCAGTAAAACTTTTAGGTAGACTGAAGGTTGGAGGACCGGTCTGCTTGTGGAGAGAGATTGGTATATATGCCCCAACAAGGTTACAAAGTACCGATTTTGCTTCCAGTTTTTCCTCTTTTTTCGTGTACAAGTGAAGACTGGAGTATTTCCAAATGGGTGAATTTTACTCTTGATGAAGCCCTTTATATTCTACTTACATGTCAATTTAGATCCTAATATTAAGCTATTAATCAGTCTAGATCCTAGTATCAAGTTGTTACAATCAATCTCAATCCTAGTATCAAGCTATTACAATCAATTACAATTAGACAAGATCAACCAACTTAAGGAAGCTTTTCATATAATCGCGTGTGAAGATCAGTCGATGATGATAAAAGATCTTCTAATATCCTCCAATACTCCCCCTCAAGTTGGTGCATGGAGTGTGGAAATGCCCCAACTTGGCCAACAACTCATGAAACCAATCGTGTCCAAGTCGTTTAGTGAATATGTTAGCTAATTGGTTCTGTGAAGAAATGGGCTGAGTGACAAGAGCCTGTGACTAAATGTATTGTCGAATAAAATGACAATCAATTTCAATATGCTCTGTTAGCTCGTGGAAGACGAGATTAGCAGCAATGTGAATGGCCGTCTGATTATCGCAGAATAGTGAAACCAGAAAATTATATGTTACTCGAAGGTTCAGTAAAAGCCGTAAGATCCATATTATTTCACTGGTGGGGGTGGCCATGGCTCGATATTCTACCTCAGCCGAAGAGCGAGAAACCACCGTTTTGTTTCTTCGAGCACTATGAAATAGGAGAAGACCCAAGAAAGACAACATAGTGCTTGTTGTCAGACATCCTGCCCATTCTACATCACAATACGCTCGTAAAGATGGGAACCATCTGAGGGAAGCATGAACTGGGTTTCCTTTGAGATAACTCAACATCTTATGTGCAGCATTCAAGGTGTAGTTGTTGTGGTGCATGCATAAACTGACCAAGAATATGTACCGCATAGTTAATGTCTAGATGAGTGATGGTGAGGTAAAGTAATCGACCTATCAGGCATTGGTATTGTCCAGGATCTTTGCATAGTTCACCAAAGTCAAGTGAAGGTTTCATAAAAGCCGTAAGAGCCATATGATTTCATTATTGATGGTGGCCATGGCTCGATATTCTGCCTCAGTCGAAGAGCGAGAAACCACCATTTGTTTCTTTGAGCGCCATAAAATAGGAGAAGACCCAAGAAAGGCAATATAGTCTGTGGGGGATCTGTGTGTTGTAGGACATTCTGCCTAATCTGCATCACTATATGCTCGTAAAGACAAGGAACCATCTTAGGGAAGCATGATACCTTGTCTGGGGTTTCCTTTGAGATGACTTAACACCTTATGTGCAACATCAAGGTGTGGTTGTCATGGTGTATGCATAAACTGACTAAGAATATGTACTGCATAGCTAATGTCTGGATGAGTGATGGTGAGGTAAAGTAATTGGCCTATCAGGCGTCGGTATTGTCCAAGATCTTTGCATAGTTCACCAGAGTCAAGTGAAAGTTTATGTTGTTGCTCCATCAGAAAAGAGGCTAGGTTACATCCTGTGAGGCCACTTTCGACCAAGATATCAAGAACATACTTGCATTGACTTAAGGCGATCCCTGCTGGTGAACGTGTCACTTCAATTCCAAGAAATTACTTGAGTTTGCCAAGGTCTTTGGTGTTAAATTTGGCATCCAAGTAGTGCTTCAGCTTAGAAATACAAGCTAAATCTGTTCTAGTGATGATGGCATCATCAACATAGATGAGGGCTACACCAAAAGATTCTCCATGAGAGAAGAGGAATAAGGAATGATCCGCATCTGATTGCCAAAAACCGATGGCAAGGAGAGAAGTGGTGAACTTGTGATACCAATTTCTAGATGCTGGCGGAGACCATATAAGGATTTCTACAATAGACAAACGCTGTTCCCCCTGTTTGACAAACCCTTGGAAAACTTCATGTAGACTTCTTCTTCCAAGTTACCATGTAAGAAGGTGTTATTTACATCAAGTTGATGCAATTCCCAATGTCTAATTAAAGCAAGGGCCAACAAACAACGTACAGTGACTAATTTGGCAACGGGGGAAAATGTCTCATTAGAGTCAATACCCTCAATCTGGGTGTATCCTTTAACAATGAGGCGTGCCTTGTAATGCTCGATGCTTCCATCGAGATGATACTTTACTTCGTAAACCTATTTAGAATCGATAGCCCACTTGCTAGGAGGCAAGGGCTGTAAAGTCCAAGTTTGATTAGCCTCTAGAGTAGAAATTTCCTTTGCCATGGCATCCCTTCAATGTGCATGTTTGACTGCCTGAAAGAATGATCTCGGCTCATCAGTGGATGAGATGGCTGCTAAGAAGGCAGTATGATCATGAGAAAACTTAGAGTAGGAAATATAATATGAGAGAGGGTGTATCGTCGAGTTGGCCGAAGGAGTGGCTGAGAGCGGTGTGATGCCTAGCAGAGCGAGAGAGGGGGGGGGGAGTAGAACATAATCATAATGTGATAGAGAGTGAGAAACTTGCCGCTTCCCTTTACTAGACGTAAGTTGAGCCACCCGAACAAAGTTGTCTTGTGCAGAGATCATGTCAGGACTAACTGGGTTAGTGGATGGGGTTGCTGCTATTGACTGATCAGTCCCAATTGGCTCCAACCCAGTACTAGTAGATGGAAAAGGCTCTTGTGGAGCTGCCTATAATGTGCGCTCAACGGTCTCGAGCCCTAGGTCCCATTCATGGGACGTATGTTTAATTGGACTACTAGGTTGGCTTGCACCTGTGGTTAGCTCACCTGGCCAAAGTTCAATGATTTTGGGCTCTATATGGATGAATGGGCTATTCATGGTGGTGATTTAATCCAAATCAATGGTCCGAGAAGTATCTGTTGTCGAAGAATTCTCAAATGGAAAAACGTCCTCAAAAAATTGAACATCACGGAAGACGTAAATCATCTTGCTTTCTGAATTATAGATTCTGTACCCCTTTTATCCTTCGGGGTATCCAACAAAGACACCTGGTTTGGCATGTGGGGCAAACTTATCGTGCGACTTTTGATTCACATATCCCTAACAGAGGAATCCAAAGATTTGCAAATTACCATATGTTAGAATCTTCCTAAGCAAGACCTCAACAGAGTTTTACTTTGTAGAACTGTGAGCAGCATGCGGTTGATCAGGTATGCGGCAGTGAGAACACATTCACCCCAAAACGTAATAGGGAGTTTTTCTTGGAATCGTAGTGCACGTGCAACTTCTAGGAGGTGTCTGTGCTTCCGTTCAAAAACTTCATTTTTGTTATGTTGTGTCCACTCAACTAGATTGACGTTTCATGCTATAGTCGAAATAATGGCTCATTAAATCACTATGAGTAGATTCCAGGCCATTATCTGTCCATAGAGCCTTGCCTCATAAGTTGAATTGCGTGTAGACCCATAAGTTAAAAAATTGGAACATGTATGCCCTGGTCTCTGCCTTATATTTCATGAGGAAGACCCACGTTGCTCGACTGAAATCATCCACTATGGTTAGAAAATAATGAGCACCAGATAATGACTTTGTTTTGTATGGACCCCAAATATCACTGTGAACTAAATAAAAGGCATGGATAGTTTTATTCGTACTGATAGGGAAAGGTAATCGTGTTTGTTTCACTTTACAACAAGCATCATAAAACAGACTCTGTTTGCAATCAATCAAAGTGGATAAATTTAGAATCAAAGAAATGTGATTCACTGGTAAATGCCTCAAGTGCCGATGACATAAGTTTGAATCAACCGAATTGCTTGGTGTCAATGCCTTCCCCCTTTCATCGGCTCTAAATAATAAAGGCCATTCTGTTCTTTGCCCACTCTAATTAGCATCCTTGTGGGCAAGTCCTGAATCACACAAAATCCCGGCAAAAAGGTTAACGCACATTTTAAATCACGTGTCAATTCACTAACTGATAACAAATTGAAATGAAATTCAGGAACTCTAAGAACTTGTTGAAGAGTTAATCTTTTCCCAAAAGCAACCCGGCCCAAGGCATGGACCGCCACTGTGTCGCCATTAGGAATTTGTACCAATGATATATTGAGTCCAGACACCATATTGGATAATGATTCTATATTATGGATTATGTGATTTGTGGCCCCGTATCAATAACCCATTGATCTGCTGCCTTACTCGAGAAATTGGATGAAGCCATGTTTATCGATAGGTTACCTGTCGCTGCCGCATGACCACCGAGGACAGCAAGTAGTTGTTGATGCTGCAATTGAGTTAAGTTGGGGATTAGTGAACTCCCGCCGTCCATGGTTGTGGCGAAGGCAGCTCCCGTGGATGTCGGAGAAGAATTTGACGATGTCCCATCTTTTTTATCACATTACGGCCAGTTTTGTCTGCCCCTCAATTTTTAAGGTTTGCGCGACTCAGATGGGTAACCAATCACCTTATAGAAATGATCAACATTGTGATCCGTGTTCCCACAGTGTGTGCATGGTGGAAACTGATTTTGATCTTCTTTGGTCACGATTCATCTTCTCTAATCATCAAGGCAGCAACGTCAATGGTGGGTGCACGATATGAGGTGACAACGCGTCGCTTCTCTTCTTGTGCGGCGATGGCATAAGCCCTTCCAAGGTTTGACAGTGGATCAATGCTCAATATTTGGGACCTTACAGTCATGTATGCTTCATCGAGTCCCATCAAAAAGTCAAAAACTTTCTCCACCTCGCGCATGGATGACGCCGCACCACAGGTACTTCCGCAATTGCATACTGGTATTGGATTGAGACCTTGAAACTCAATCAAAAAGGTTTTTAATTTACCGTAATAAGATGAGATCGAGGACTTCTCTTGCTGCAAAAGGGCTATGGCACGCTTCAATTCGTAGACTCTTGGCTCTATTCCTTGAGTAAATCTCTCTTCCAAATATTTCCATATTTCTCTTGCAGTTTGGACATGGGCAGCGTTGTCTTGAAGGTCTTTAGCAAGCGCGTTTGTAATCCATGAGAAAACCACTGCATTGCATTGAATCCAAGACTACAAATATGGAGAATTGATCTCCGGTTTTGCAATCATTGCATCCACACAACTTGCTTTATTTTTGGATTGGAGAGTGTTCATAAAGCTACGCCTCCACATGAAGTAGTTATCTCCACTTTCACTGAGAGGGTGAGTCACAAAAATCAGGCCAGGATGATCAGAAGGATGCAAGTAGTATGGAGAGGTGCTGTCGACTGCCTTGCTTTGATTAGCCCTGGCACACGCTATGAAATCTCCAACACTCTTTCCATTGTCGTTTCCAGCCATGTTTGAAAAGAAAAATTCAGGTTTTGTAATCGGCTCTGATACCATGTGCTCTAAAAGCGTAACCTGTTAGAGAATGGGCCCAACAATGTTATCATACTTAACACTCTCCCTCTCATGCAAACTCCCAATTGCACGTGGAGAGACAAATCAAGACAGAAATAAATAGATTGCACATAGAAAGACAAACCAAGTCAGGATTGAAGGGGACCAGATATGCAAGGGGGAAGAATTGAACCCAAGACCTTGCCGAACTAAAGCTCTGATACCATGAAGACTGGAATATCTCCAAATGGACGAATTTTACTCTTGATAAAGACTCCTTTATATACTACTTACAGGTCAATCTAGATCTTAGTATTAAGCTATTAAAATCAATCTAGATCCTAGTATTAAGCAGTTACAATCAATCTAGATCCTAGTATTAAGCTATTACAACCAATTACAATTAGACAAGATTAACTAACTAAAGGAAGCTATTCATATAATTGTGTATGAAGATAAGTCGATGATAATAAAAGATCTTCCAATATCCTCCAATAAGAAGCAAAAAATCAAACCGTTCTCGTGGGCATATGATGTCGATCACCCTTAGGGACATTCCCACCATCACAGCCACTTTTAAGGTCCAGCTTAGTGAAAAATGTGGCTTTATTTAGGTCATCTAGAAGGTCATCAATCATGGAATAGGATACTAGTCTTCGAATGCGAGCTTGTTTAGTTTCCTATAGTCCATGAGAGCATCAAACTGAGACCCTTATTTTGACTAAAAGGATGGGTGAGGCAAATGGTGAGGTGCTATGTTGTAGGATTTTACCACCTACATACACCCTGATATACTGCACGGACAATATGGGCTGAAAAACCTTACGCTCGAGTGTTCGATCCTTATCTTCTATCCTGGTATAACTTTCTCTTAGTATATCGGCCTCCCATCTGACTCGGTGTTCATTTAGGTCCAAATATAAAATCTCTTCCATATTCAGTTTTAAAGAACCACCATAGAGGTTTCTATCACTGGTCTCGCCAAACTATAAGAGATAACCGAGGGAACTGTAGCTGACTTCAAAGAGCGATTCATGCAATCCAAACGTAGAGTCACACTCTACCAACCTGAATTTGAGTTTAAGAAACCAGCTCTAAATAGTAAATGCCTTCCGCTTCAATTAGAGGTTCAAATTTGAGGATACAAAATTATGCAAACTGTTTGAACTGGGCGTTAGGGCCTTACGATATGAAGAACTACTGCAAGCTGAAGGGATAGGATGAACTTGTCGAAGGAAACCTACTACGAGGAACCCATCATTGAAGTTTAAGCTATAGAGGATCTGCCTGAGATTGAACCTGCAAAAATTACTTTAGTAAAGCTAATACTTACAATGCCATAGTTTGGCCTGAGAAAAGCCTAAACCCTAGTTTGGTTGAGGTGAAGAAAAGGAACAAGTTTTATACATTTGACATCATGAAAGCCAATAAAATCTTTGACCATATGTTGAACGACGATGTCTTGAGGCTGTCCCAAGGATAGATGATGCCGAGGCCTGGAGATAAAAGGAACATAGCTTATTGCAATATCATGACACTTGGACTCATTCAACCAAACGTTGTATTGCATTTCGTTATATAATACAAGAAAAGATAGAGACTGCCTAATCAAGTTTCCAAAAATACGCAAAGAACATACGACACAGATTCATGCCAGATGTCTGTCAAGCGATCATACTCTCTCACTTCGTCCACTACAAGGAATAAGGCTTTTAGCGACGGAAAATCCGTTGCTAAAAGCTATAAATCCGTCGGTTAAAATTTTAGCGACGACATTTCCGTCGCTAAAAGTCCCTCGTATAAAAGTCCGTTACTAAAAGTTTTGTGATGAATTTTTAAAATCCGTCGTCTAATATTGAACTTTTTGCGACGAATATATTTATTAATTGGCGACGAAATATCCGTCAGTAATTATATTTTATATATTTTAATTTATTTTCTTTTTTGTGAAATTAGTGACAGAATATAATTTTTAGCGATGAAATATTCCGTCGCTAAATGAGATTTTTAATGACGGAATATTCTGTCGCTAAAACGCTTATAATTAAGTACACTTTTAGCGACGAAATTAATCCGTCACTAAAAGTCAATTCATTTTTTTAAATATTTTTTTAATTTTCTATTGCCCAGACCTGTAATAAAAAATTCAATGCTCAACAACAACGCACAATCCCATTACACAAACAAATATATATAATCAATCATAAAATATGTTTATTATAAAAAAACTCATAATGTACAAGCTGGGAACCGGATACAGCCGGTTAGGGGAGGGGACAGGATGGGACCGGGCATGAGAAGGGGCTCATCAGGGGGTTGCTGAGTCCTGGATCTAGATCATGCTGATCCGGGGCTGGCTCGGCATGTCTAGCAGGGGTGCCCTGTTGATCCTGCTCCCTGATCATCCTTAACACCACAATAGCAATGCGCTGGATTTCTTCCTCGGCCAACAGACGCTGAGGAGCCGGTGTCTGTGGATGGGCAACGGGGGGTGGGGACGATCCTATCACGGCAAGTGTAGTCGTGCTAGGCAGGCCTTGTATGCGGCCTTTCGGACAATTGACAACCTCCGGTACATCCAGCCATCGCTTTAACCCCTCAGTACTCACACCTGTACTAGTGGATGCTGATGGCTGTCTGGACGGCTGCTCAGAGCCCCTAAGCTATTCATACGAGGCCTACAAAAAACAGTGATTTGAAGATATGTTAGTACATTAATTAATGCAACAAACATTGAATATAAAGACAAAAAATTAACTTAAACAAATTGACTTACATCGATCCGCCGGGCAAAATCTAAAACATAGTTGCTCGCCCGGTGTGCCTCGTCCTTGTTCTTCTTCCGCATGTGTGTCTGATTATACGTCAGAGCTATGACCTCATCTTCCTCCAGATCTGGGTTTTGGACCGCATTCACGTGTCGGACAATGTCGTGTGCCACAAACCTCCCCTGTGTGCGTCGAATCTCTGTTCTGTCTGTTCTCGGCCCCGCTCTTACTCTTGGCGTCCCAGCCTGGATCTGCAACCCACAGATCTATCATCTGCCCCATACGGTCGGAGATATCCAATGTGGGGGATATGTCTTCATCTCCGTCATCGAGGCACCCTCGGGCAGCATCTTTTTCACCTGGTCCCGTGCGTCGTGGAGCCATCGACGGTAATTCTTGCCAATGTAAGCAAAGAAGGCCTGCCGCCCCATCACTTGCTGATCAGGCGAGTTAAACGTGAACCCCTCCTGCAAGGCATTCAAGAACACAAATTAATTTAAATACTAAATTCTAATTAAACAAATAGTATCACAGAAAAAAAATACTTCAACGTACCAGCCACTCCTCCTATAGGGACTCCCTCGCAGCGGCATCCCAGTCCTTCCAGTATAGGCGTGGCTCAAAGAATTGGCCCTTCACAAGAACGTCGATCTTCGTCCTCGCCTGATTCACCAGGATCCTGCCAAATAACTAATAAATAAATTAATGCAGTTCAATTATAAATTAACACCCTAAAAATTTAAATATAACGCATGATGTAAATTTTTTTACTTACTGGCCCTCCTGGGTGAGCGTAACTCTCTGTTTACGCTGGGAATCGATGTGTACCCCGCGTGTCGGGCCACGGTTTTGTTGAGATCCTACAAAACACTTACATTAATACAGTTCAAATATACTTTAAATATAAGGCTAGCAAAAATTGACTAAATACCGTTATCAACTATACCTGAGGTAGAACCCACGGAAGAAGGAGAATCAACACGTGTGTGGGATGAATCTGCGTCGGGCTGGGGCAACGGTAAGGGCTAGAGCTGGAGCTGGAGCTGGGGCCCTGTCTGCTGTACGCCAGCACTCTGTGCCTCGTCATCAATGGGTGATGATGAGGTGGGACCTACCAAGGAGGAAGCAGCTCGGCGTCCACCCCTGCCACGAATAGCCTGTATCCTATCCATATCTGACTTCGTATAGATAAATTATAAAGACATTAACACATTAAAAATAATAATTAGCAGAAATCATCATCAGCACTATATATATGAACATAGCTGCAAAAACACATCAATATGAACAAAGTTCTAAAATGTTATTACATTTTTTAAGAACATGTTACAACATTACAAGTCAATCATTTTCAGTTTGAGAATCATCATCATCTTCATCACTAGACTCGTCGTCCTCTTCTTCGTGGGACTCGTTGTCCTCTTCATCTTATAATTCATCCTCTTCATCAGTAGACTCAGTCACATCATCTCCAACACTTTCCACGTCTTCGATGTCATCATCTACGACTTCTTCTCCTACATGAAGTGTTGTTGGAAGAGGAAGATCGTCATCCTCGTTGTTGACCTCAATAGGCAACAAGACAGGTGGTTGGTTGGCTTGAAAGGTGTCTACCTCACTCTCATATGTCACGGGAAATTTCTTGGACTTGATAACTGTATACCAATGATATTTGGGATTGGCGACATCCTCCGCATAAACGACTTGTGCAGCTTGACTAGCAAACACAAAAGGGCTCATCTGATGCAAATCTTGACTTGACATTGACATCTACAATCCCTTGAGAGCTAACATGGATTCCTCTACTGCATGTAACATCGAACCACGTACACTTGAACATTACGAGACAGTTTCGGGAACCAAGATATGTTAGCTCAACAATTTCATCTATCTCTCTGTAAAAGTCCATGCAATTCTCTGCATAACAGTCCCCTCGTTGACCAAGACTCCACTGTTTTGGGTTTGTTTTGTTCGGTCATCATATTTTACGTTAAACCTAAACACGTTGATGATATAGTCTCCATGACATGATGCTTGTTTTTTAGGGCCTTGAGCTAGTAATTTCAAGTAGGGGTGAGCAGCAAACCGATAAAACCGATCCAAATCGTTCAAACCGATAGAACCGGACCGATCGAATCCGAACCATTGATGAGCTTGAACGGTTTGGATTGAGATTTTCAAACCGAGGCCGGTTCGGTTCGGTTCACGGTTAGGGATTTTCAAACCGGCTATGAACCGTACCGGACCGAGTATTAAATAACTATTACAAAAATATATACCTTACCATGGTTAACTGAATAACCAGGGTGAAGTTAACATGTTTGCCCTAAAATTATTGAATCCTTATCTTTTCATTTGCCGCCACTCTTCTTCTACTCTTCTTCTTTAGAGACCACACCCAAGTACGAACAGTCGACTTCAACTCTTCTTCTTCATAGACCACACCCAGTCACCCCACAGAGACATCAGACAACACACCCACATAGATCGTAGCCCACGGATGACAGAACCATGTCAATCTCACAGCTCGTATCCATCTCCTGTTGACTGTTGAACTCCACATCAGTTTCCAATTTCCAAACTTAAAGAACAAGATGACACATGTGAGTATCCTCCTGTTTCAGTCTCTTCACGCTTGAATAATATGTTATGATTTATGTGAGTCTTGAGCAAGTTCATCACTTGAATGACATGCATGAGAGGCGAGAGCTGTCAATGGATCAGACATCTGAACCAGAAACATAATTGAACAGGACAGATTAGCCAAGTAATGCACATGCTATTGACGATTGTAAGATCCATCTAAACATGAATTACTCACCTGAGTCAGTTTGGGGCAAAAATCAAAGCAATATTTCTTGCATTCATTTTGTTAAAATCCTCTTGCTCGACATCTGCCATTAAATCAATTGCCCAGTTGAGCAATGCTGCATCTGTAGGTCATAGTTGTTTCACAAGCTCAAAAGACTCTTCCTCTGTAATTTGTACTGCATTGTTAAACCTCTTCAGGGGAAAGTCCATCTAGCACCCCACCTGGAGGTATCTTTTACTTGGTAATACAAGGAGAAACAAGATATAGTACTAGTTAGCAGTAGCAGTAGGAGTATTATATTGTGACAAATCTGCTCAATAATTAGTCAAGACTCAAGAAGGATGTATTCAAAGGAACAGTGTTTTAGAACACCCTTTTGTATTTCTCCCTTGTTTTGAGGAACTCTGTTAGAAGCTATACTAAGTATATTGCATATTGCTGTGTTAAAAACCTGTGTTAGAAGCATATTGCATATTGCTGGCTATACTACTGCACGGCTAAGCCTGGACAACATGTGTAACACCAATTGCAGTAGACAATTTATAAACTTTTAGGTTTCATTTCAAAGGTTTTTAAAAAACTTCTTTATTGAACTTGACACCTGTTTTGCAGATTAACCGAATGTGAAAAGTGGGACCTTGGCAGTTGGAAAAGTGTTGAAATGTTAAAGTTAATCACTGATTCGCCATGTTATATTGAGTAAGTTTTGTCTGAGTGTTCTGCTTAGTCTAGCTTCGGATAATGGCAGGTCATTTGGCCATGTTAAGTTTCACTATTGCATCATTTCCTACCAGTTTATGTCCTTCCCTTCAATTGATATTTGCTCTGATGTTTGGAAGGTAAATTAGAATGTTTTCTAAGTCTCTTTCAAGGATTTTTGTTCAACTAAAATTGCAATGCCAGCAAGATAAGAGAGTGCACAACTTTGAAATGGAAGCAAGATGTCCAGAGTTAAGAGTACACCTTCAGTGCATTAGTAAATTGGCAAATTGTTGTGCTTTACATGAATGTAGTGCCACACAGTGTGGCAATGTAATATGCACTACCGGATTAAATGATTAATGGTTCATTTCATTATGCAATGTAACTTTGTAGGACTTTTCCATTTGGTGACCGATTTAAGCTTTTCAATTTGTCATGTAATGCAACAGTGATGTAATTTTTTGTTATTGGACTATTGTTTTTTCTTGAAATAAAATAATGTTTAAACTACGCTAAAACCGATCTGAACCTTTCAATTTGAACCGTTCAAACCGAGGTGTCTCGGTTTGGTTTGGTTTAAGAATTTGTGAACTGAGGTCCATTGGTTCGGTTTGTGGTTTAACCCCCAAATCGAACCAAACCGAACCGTGCTCACCCCTAATTTCAAGTAGGAGGCCACTGGTCTATCTATTGACTGAACCTATTGTAGATGACGGTAAAAATTAAGAATAAATCAGTATACTAATTGGCCATAGAACTGTATATAACACATAGTATAATTTTGTTAAAGACTTACACGCCTTCTGAACCACTGTACAAATTGTGATTTCCGATGAGATTCAAGCCCAGACGGATCAGTGATTAAAGATTTCGCATTGAACTCACTGCAAACCAATATATATAGTTGACTCGGTTATCACACACTTTCAATTATGTACAGTAATGTAAGTGAATTAAGACATTAACGTACTCAACAAATGCCGAAACTTCATCGCAATTTAGAAGGGCATACATTGTTGCAGCACTGTACTCTTCATCCGTTAGCCATCGAGTATACATTCGACCGAACAGACTACCTGACTGCTTGAATATTGACAATTGCCCTTCCGAATTTGTGCTTGATCCGGGGTCATTTCGGCCTAATTGATTTAACCTTGTATAATAATCAGGCCCGAAATATTGACTAAAATAGTTTACAAGCCCTTCAATTACATAAGCCTCCGCAATTGAGCCCTCAACCCCAGCCTTATTGCGGACTTTTTTCTATAAATGGAACATGAACCTAGAAGTTCCACCCATAAAAGAGTTAGATGGAATATCAATGATAACAGGTGTCGCATTAAGTGTAAATGAAAAACTGTAACAATTTAAAGATTACCTCTCGAAAGGACACATGCACCGATATTGCACAGGTCCACCCATCTTAGCTTTATATGCCAAGTGAACAAGGAGATGCTCTATTGAATCAAAGAACGAAGGTGGGAAGATTTTCTTCAGCTTGCAAATCGTCACCATTATGTTCTTCTCAAGCACCTCCATGTTACTCAACCGGATCGTAGAAGAACATATATTTCGAAAGAAATAAGATAATTCAGTCAAAGTCTCACAAACAACTTGTGGCAGCACTCCCTGGAAGGCAATAGGAATGAATCTTTCCATGAATACGTGGCAGTCGTGACCCTTCATCCCTTGGAACTTGCATTCCGATATATTGCAACAACGAGATATGTTGGACGCAAACCCATCCGGAAGCTTCAAATTCTTAACCCACTGACAGACCTTCTCCACTTGTTTCTTGTCTAGACAGTAAGGTGCTTTCAAAAGTATTGTCCTCTAGCTTATTGTCCGGGATGCAATTCACGGCGTACACCCAACTGTTGTAGATCCCTTATAGCTTTAAGGTGATCTTTCAATTTTCCCTTGACATTCATCATTGTGTTGAACACATTATCAAAAACGTTTTTCTCAATATACATCACATCCATTTTGTTTCGAATAACGAGCGTCCTCTAGTAGGCTAACTTCTAGAAGATACAAAATTTTCTCCAGTTGTGCTCTTTCCCCTACCCTGGAATCTTCTAATCTGGCACACCTTTGCCGTGTGGTATGTCAGTATCAACTGCCTCTAGGTGTGAGAGCACTTCTTCACCAGATGGGTAGTCCAGTGTCACAACCTCACGCTCGATTCTCGTCAAATTTATCCCTTTGCCTACGAAATTGATGGTCCGGTGGCAAAAGCTTACGGTGAAATCCAAACCATGAGGGCTTTTCACCGTGCTTCAACGTATGACCGGGGTTCATGGCCATACAAGCAGGGCATGCTGGCTTCCCATGTGTGCTCCAGCCACACGTCATTCCCAATGCGGGGAAATCATGTATCGTCCATATCAAAGCAGCCCTCATCTAAAAATTCTATTTAAGGGATGCATCATATGTTTTGACTCCATGATTCCATAACTATTTTAACTTATGAATCAGCGACCTTAAATACACATCTGTGTCCTTGTCGGGACTCTTTGGCCCCGGAATAAGCAACGACAAGAACATGTACGGCTTCTTCATGCACATGCCTGGTAGAAGGTTACGGGACAATAATAATAGGCCAACCGGAGTAAGGCGTGGTAGACTGACCGAAAGGGTTGAACTCATCAGTTACGAGACCAAGCCTAACATTCCGAACCTCCTGAGCAAAGACTGGATGCCTGCGGTCAAACTCTTTGCATGCCTCTCCATCAGCTGGGTGTGTCAACACATCGGCATCATTGCTATGAGTCTCACAGTGAGCCCTCATATGTTCAGCCGTACTGGAGGAGTAGTACATTCTCTGAAGCCTTCATGTGACCAGAAAATATCGCAATATCTTCCATGCAATGTTTTTCTTCTTCCCTTTGTCCGGTTTGTACCTCGAATGATCGCATAATGGACACCGTGACAACTCCTTATTCTTTTTTCAGAACAATACACAATAGTTATTGCACGCATCTATCCGCTCATAGCTCAATCCAAGTTTCCTCATCATCTTCTTCGTGTCATAGTACGACGGCGGTAGCCGTTCACTTTTAGGCATAATTTCTTTGATGAAGGTAACAAACTCGTTAAAACCATTCTCACTCAGTCCATGGTTTATTTTCAACTGTAACAACCTATTAACCGCAGGCAGCCGTGTGTGTTTCGAAGCTCCATCCCACAACGACTCTTCCGTAGCTCTCAACAATTCATAAAACTGATGAGCCCCCTTGTTTGGCGGTTAAGGACTGTCGTCACCACCATTATTACCCCAGTCAACATTAGCATGACCAACATTCATAATCATATCTCAGTAATCATATTGTGCCCCCTCCCTAACTTCAGTTTGACTAGCCGGGTTCAACAACAAAACTATCGTTTCCCCGTACTGCGTCCACCTTGTGTATCCACCCATAAAACTGTACCGATGAAGATGCCATTTTACTTCAATTCTTTTTCTCCAATGCAACAACTTACATCTACTGCACGAACACCTTATCTTATCATAGTCAACGTGTGAAGGATGCGCGTAAGCGAAGTCAAGGAATTCGTCGACGCGATCCTCAAAACTATCAGCAATCTTCCTTTTTATCCAACTTCGATCGACCGACAGACGACTGAATTATTGTACTGTATACCACCTTTAATTATGACCAATCATTAGGCAAGGTCGATGTAAATATGAATGCATGTATGTGACAACATGTCTATATATTTTCCCTCCATTCTCTAATAGGAAGTGGTCTTATCCTATTCAGAAAAGCACATGTTTATAAAATAGTGAACAACTCATGCTTAGTCCTATGTCTGCAGCACCTCCCTGCATTTCTCTAAGTACATGACATTGATTAGGTGTTCTAACATTCATCTAACCTTGCCTTGCAAGGTTTGACGGATCTTAGAACACCAGATCTGTATGCACCCAGAGAAATACACGAGAACGTGTACCAAATATCCATGACATAGAACACAAAGCATGAGTCAAAACACTGTTTTATAAACAATTAGCTTTTCCAAACTGTCCAAACTAGACATCCAAAGGCTCATTACAAAGCATTACTTTGTAATGAGTACCTTTAAGCGGGAACTAAGGATTTTTATGCATGCATGCATCCAGAAATTGAATATATATGCAAGAATCTATCCAAAATATGGTTAATTAGGACTAATTAGGGCTAATTATAGCCAGTGCTAGAGCCACGATGAGATTCCAGGGGGTGCATGCTAAAAATGTCGCGTTAACCTAATTAACCTAAATTCAATGCACAATCAACAATCTCAATTTCGACACCTCATATAGGGTGTCGATATGGTGTCCGAAATGTGTCTAACACCTCCGGACAAGTGTCCAACACGTACGACACCTACGGACACGTGTCCGAGTCATCCGGACACGTGTCCAACACCTCTCGACACGTATCCAACACCTCTAGACACGTGTTCGATACATACTGACACGTGGTTGACGCCTTCGAACACGTGTCCGACGCCTTCAGACGTGTCCGACACGCACCGACACACACCTCCGGACACATTGGCATACGTTGATTTATTTTTTAAATGCCAGACACCATCGATCAGACGTGGTGTCTGTGTTTGTGCTAATTAACAAGTATCTCAATCTAATTGGGTCCCATCCTCCGTCAACAATCTCAATTCTCAAATGCTCAATGCAATAAAACTTATTAAAAATCACACATTCAATCCAATTGGGTCCCATCTTCTATCAACAATCTCAATATCTCAAACGCTAAATGCACAATTAACAGTTTATAATCATCAATTAACAACCTAAAATCATCAATTATTAATCTCAATTACTTCAAATGCACAGCTAATAACCTAAAATCATCAATTAACAACCTAAAATCACTGATCAATAATTACAATTCTCAAATGCACAATTAACAACCTATAATTATCAAACAAATGATCAATGTTCAAATGAAAAAAAAAATGATTCAAAATGCACATATCCGTCAGATAATCACACCACCACCAACTCATTAATTTGGACAGCACCAGCACAAATGATTAAACAACAATCTCTACTAGTTGGAAGGCCAAGTGAGATATAGGTCTCATGGAAATTGAGCTATGTTTGAGAGATGGAGTGAAGAAACAAAATCCTAAAAGATCCAGCATGATAACTATTAGTCTACTCCCTGATGCTAACCTAATAACTAGGGCTGCCCCACCATTATCACGCACTGGTGACCTACAGTGGAGCAACATAGAGGTTTCTTGTTGTTTGTATGTCCATGTGCATTAGTACCAACATGACATTTATATTGAGGTTATATCGTTCATACATTCTAGTCTTTGCGCTATGCATTAGAAATAATTTGAAAAATGCTACTGACATAATACTTGTAAATATCAGTTATTTGAGACTGAGTAAAAAGAAAAAGTATTAGTCAAAACTTTGAGTTTGTCTGTGTAGAACAAAAGAATAATAAGAGTTTTCCACTGAGATAAAAGCAGCAATCTTTGATCTTATGACATAGGAAACCTTTTTCATCTCATTCAGTCATTCCTTACTATCACTGTGTGAAAAATTCACACACAAAAACACAAATTTTCATCACTAGTGTTTGTTTCTGCTATGGAAGAGAATTTTTACTGGACTTGGAGACATGTTTATTCCCAGTTTCGAATGAACAATGCTAGAAATTAATCGGCAAATTTGTTGACAACGACTCCATTCAGATAGAAGTCTCAATCGAAATCACAATTCTATCTTTAAAGAGGGTATTCTTGTTAACCAGCCAAAGATGCTCCATTTTCTCATTTATCAATATAGCCGAATAGAAAAGGTTGGGGGTTTAAAGATTCAAGAAAGTCTTACTATTTCAACTAAATAACATAAAACTCAGAAAAGCAAAAGAAACACATCAATAGCAATAATTAGAAAAATTGGAAACAAGCTCCAGCATAATCTTATGTTACAAAACTAGACAATTAGTATATAGTTGTTCTAACATCATTTCAGATCAGCCTAACTAGACATAAAGCAGAGGCAAATTGCAGTGATTAATCTAGACAATTTAATTTAATCCAGACATAAAGCAGAGGCAAATTGTAAAGTTTAATTTACACATAAAGCAGGTGTTAATGGACTTACTTCTAATAATCTAGACACGTAATAATGACTTGAGGTGCGTGCGGCGGCGGCCTTGGTGGCGCGGCAGCGGCGTTGGTGGCGCGGCGGCAGTGGAGGGCTTGGTGGCACAACGACAGTGGAAGGCTTGGTGGCGCGGCGTCGGGGGGAGGACGAGGGTGTTACCGGAGGTGGATCGCCGTGGAAGGGGATCGCCGGAGTTGAGAACGGCGGTGGGTGGGTGAGAGACTAAATTCAGAGAGAGAAACGAGGAGAGAGAAAGAAATCAGATTTGGGTGTTTATATCGAGGACCTTTAGCGACGGACTAACCCCGTCACTAAAAGTCCGTCGGTGAATGTCATTATTATTAGGACTTTTACGGACGGACTTTTTAGCGACGGTATCATTCCGTTACTTAAATTTTTTTTATAAAACCCTAAAAAAAATTAATTTTCTAAAAAGAATTTAACGACGGTATTTCCGTCGCTAAAAGACCGCCGGCAAAAAGTTGCCGTTAAAGACTTTTACCGACGGTTTTTTCCTTCAGTAATAATCTTTAACGACGGATTTACACCGACGGAAAGTTCCGTCGCTTAAAGGTCTTTTAGCGACGGAATTCCTTCCGTCGCTAGAAACCTCTTTTCTTGTAGTGGTCACCCTTCTAGCCTTTGGAAAGGACCAAGTCTCAGAAACTTTCAACAAGGGGTCACAATGTCCAAACGGTCCTAGCTTCTCAATCTCACCCTTTTTGAAATTTAAAGCTCTATATTGCCTGATGCTGAGTGGATGTGCTCTTGCTTTAAGGGGTTTTGATGGTCATGGATCTGGTGGAGGCTAAAGTAGTTGGCTTGTAAAAGACAACCTGGTCTTCCAAAAAGATTTGAAATTTGAGGGGTGTCTTGTCTTGACTTGGTGTTATTGAGACTGCATACAGTTGAGCATATAAGTTGAGGACTGGGTCGGGAGCTTGTGCAAAGCTGGTTGTGATGATCATGATGAATAGAGTACAGGTTGATTGTGTCTTGAACTGCAACATCTGATTTTTTCCTTCATGCTTGAAGGCATTGGTGTTTTATGGATAATTGAGTCAACAGCCTCGTGTCTATCAAAAACTATTTTCAACCCATAGTCCAAGTGGACTTGAGGCTAATCGAATCACTGGTGAGTTTGGAACCAGTGGCAGCATAGACTAGCATTTAAGAGCCGGCTTGGAAAGGATAGTGTAGTTCTTAAGGTGATGAGGGATCTCAAAAGTTGTCTATGGATCCTGTGTCCGCCCGTATTTACAATAGCTTGCGCTGTATCTTGCCTCAATGGTGATAGTATATTGCATCACATTGCCTGCTAGGGCAAGAAAGTATATTTAAGGCTCATCCATAAAAGATATGTCTTTCCTTTGGTTTAAGGGAAAAGTGAATGCTGGAAAAGTTTGATTTTGGCGTCCTTCTTGCAATTCTCATCCGTGAAAATGTCATCTGCTATGATCATAACAAGGGTGAACTGATGAGTATTTTTCATTACACTAAAAACATATTCCTAGTTGACTCCTTCTTTGGTGTTCCACAAGGATGAGTTTGTGATATGTTGGCTTGGTCAGTTGAAGGTAATATTAACTAATGTAGGTGGTTCAGGTAAAAGGCATTTGGTTTGGTTGTGGTAAGAATCTCTGTGGGGTTGAAAATTGGCCACGGGTGGTGTTAATACAGGTGATAAGGCTTTGAGAGGTGTGGGGTTCATTGGGGAGAGAGGGGGTGGGGGGAGTGGGTGATGTTCTACGATCATAGTTAAGGGAGGTCAAGTTGGAGTAAAGAGGAGTGTTCTGGGGTGTTTAAGGTGAGGGTTCTAAGAAAAGTGGTTGTGTTGTCTTCTTGCTATTTAGCCAACTCAATGGCCCTGGACAAGTACTGTGGTCTTCACATATCTCAGTGCTTTTGATTTCTCTCTTTTGTCCCTCAGCAAAACATCTAATAAAATAGGGAAAATTACAAAAAAGTGGGTTTTGGGGCTAAAACTTTATAAAATGTGGGTTTGTTTTGAAAACTTAGGAAAAAAGGGGGCTACTTTTTGGAATTTCTGAACAAGGGAGGGAGTTGAGAAAATATGGTTTTTTCAAAACTTCATCTTTTGTTTACCCAAAATACCCCTCCCCCATCTTCCCTTCCAAATCAGACAAACACATACACATAAAGTCGTGGTTCTAAACCACGTTTTCGACTTTAAGTAGAAAATGTGGTTTGAAATCGCGACTTTAAAGTAGAAATCGCGGTTTTAAACAAAGTATATATATATATATATATATATATATATATATATATATATATATATATATATATATATATATATATAGGGAGTTGATCCGTTGATAGCGCTAGCAAAATGGGAGATCTTGCTAGCGCGATCTGGCCGTCCATCCCGAAGGGATGGACGGCCCAGATCGCACATTTTTGCGGCGCTGTCAGTGGTCCGCTACACAGTGTAGCGGACGGACCTTTTTACCATTTTGCCCCTGCTCCCTCCTCCGCTACACTGTCTAGCGGACCACTTTCTTGGGCCCACGTTGACAGCCAAAAAGTCGTCCGCTAGACAGTGTAGCGGACGACTGACTTCCCTGACACAACTGACACATTTCCACGTGTTTGTACCTTTATTTCTACACACGACGGGTTGTCGGAATTCCTCAATCTCCTTCGGCTACAATTTTCTTCTCCTTAGGACTCGCTTCCATTTTCAGCTCCCTTCAAGCTTCGAGTAAAACTTGCTTCAAGCTTCACTCAAGTAAGGTAAGTTTGCGAATGGTGAAGTTTTCTTTATGGATTGAATGGTAAAATATAATTTTATTTTGTTCGGACAAAAAAGTATAGATTTTTTTTGATGTTCTAGAAATTTGTCACTCTATTCTTCAATTTGTGATGTTCTAGACATGATGTTCATAAAAAAGGGGTAATTTGTTAACTCTAAATAAAATTATAGTTTAATTCAATTTTTTGGCATGATGAATTCGTCTATTTATCTTAGTAATTTTAATTTGTTATGTTCAGTAAATTAATAATTGTTAATTTGGAGACACTTTCAGGGGTTATGCATACGGTATGTTTGTCATCCTAAATTGGTCTATTCGCCAAGGTAATTTTTAGGTAATATTTTCAGTTAGAAATGCCATTTGATTGTTAAGCGTAGTCTATTTCTACACAGGTCTTGTTTCACAATGTCTGATTTCGTGTCGAGCTCCAACGTCCCCGTAGATGCTAGTGATCCGTATCTAGGACGAACGTTTCAAACATTGGAAGAAGCTGAAGAATGTTTTCGAGCGTATTCATTGAGGGTTGGTTTTGGCATTAGAATAAAGACTACAAGAACAAGCAACGTAACAAAAAAGATATGCTCTCGCTTATACGAGTGTCATAGGGGCAGAAATCCACAGCAAAATGAGACACGCGTAGGCAATGATGACAGTGATGACGAAATAGGATATTCGCGTAGAAGACGGGACTGCTTTGAGCGCACAAATTGCCAGGTCAAGATGTTCGTAAGCTACAAAGCCAATCAAGATCATTGGCTTATTACCAGCCTGGAACTGGCACACAATCACCCGTTAGTAACTCCTTCTAAGGTGAGTCAGATGCATCAACACAAGAAGATGGGTAAGGTCGCGAGGAGCCTAATTCACACAATGAGCAATGCGCGAATTGGACCTACTGAGATTGTTAATGTTCTTGCTGAACAGGCTGGGGGAATTCAAAATTTAAACTTTAACACGACAGACGTTCGTAACGCGGTCCGAACCCATAGACGAGCCGCGTATGACCTCAATGATGCGCAATCGACAATGAGCCTATTGAAACGGATGCAGATGGAGGACCCGCAGTTTACCTTCGATTATAAACTTGACGACGAGCATCGAGTTAGTACAATTTTTTGGGTCGACGGTCGTTCGAGGCTAGCTTATAAGCATTTTGGGGATGTCGTGACTTTCGACACCACATACCGTACCAACAAGTACTCGATGCCGTTCGCTCCTTTCACCGGCGTCAATCATCATTATCACTCCATCCTGTTCGGGTTCGCCTTGTTAAGGGACGAGAGGGTTCTTTTGTATGGTTGTTTAGGACGTGGCTGGAAGCAATGAACTTCAAAGCACCCAAAGTGATCATCACCGATCAAGATTTGGCAATGAAGAAGGCTATTGCTACCGTCTTCCCAGACACTCGGCACAACTTGTGCACTTGGCACATAAGCAACAAATACCCGGAACGTCTGCATCACGTGTACGCAAAGTATCCAGACTTTAAACAGGATTTTGACAAGTGCGTTACCAAGTCGTTAACGATTGAGGAATTCGAGGAGAGGTGGGAAAAGCTTGTTCGGGATTACTCATTGCAAGACAACGAGTGGCTCCAGCACTTGTACGAGCGCAAAGAGCAATGGATTGGCGTTTACACGAGGAGGTATTTTTCAGCGGGCATGAAAACGACGGGCAGGAGTGAATCTATGAATGCCACGTTCGATAGTTATGTGGGTACAACTACCAATTTGAAGACTTTCGTTGCATCCGCACAAAAAGCGGTAGCTTCGTTGTTCGTAAAAGAAAGGGCTGCCGACTTTGCAACAACGTACAAACAAAGGAGAAGGTTGCTTGAGACCCCGCTGGAGCTGAACGGTGCCAAAGTCTATACGAAGGAGATCTTCTTGCTATACCAAGTAGAGCTGCGAAAATCGGGACGATACAGTATAAACAAGGTGGCAGAAATGTCTACGCGTGAGTACAAGGTTTATTCGCTCGTGAATGACCTCGTCCCTGAGAAGCTGCGCAGAATTTATACGGTGAGCCACGACACATTGACGGACTCGGTGACATGTGTTTGCAAGAAGTTTGAGTTCCATGGCATCCTGTGTAGACACATTCTGCGGTTTTTCACCCAGAAGAATATCAGGACAATCCCCGATAAATACGTCCTGCCACGGTGGACGAAAGGTGCAAACAGGTTGCACGGTACCATTTCCTTTCCGGAGCACCCGTATACTGACTTTGAAGAATCAGAGACGTTGCGGTATAATCATCTGGTGACGATGTTCACCCGTTTGTCCGTAAAGGCTGCTGCTACAATGGTCGGATATAAACATCTCCTCGAGGTAGCTCAGCAGCAAGAGCCCATCGTCGACCAGTTGGAAGCAGCTTCAGTCAGCAATGCGGTTGACACTGAGCCTACGACGGGATCAGAAGATGACGAGCCGGGGGAGGAAGACGACAATGATATCCGGCCTTTGGATCCAATTATATCGCAAACGAAAGGCCGCAAGAGATCTACGCGGATGAAAAGCTCTATTGAAACGGCAACTCAACCTAAAAAGCTGAGAAGGTGTGCATTGTGCAACAAAATGACCGACCACGACAAGCGGAACCATTACAAGGCACTGGGGATAAGTCCAGGGGGTTTGCAAGACGGGGAAGAAGATGACGCCGAAGATGAGGACGAACAAGCTGCAGTGGACCTTTAATTTTTTGTATAAGTTTGACATTTGTAATAATTTTTATATAAGTTTGACATTTGTAATAATTTTTATATAAGTTTGCCATTTGTAATAATGTTTATATAAGTTTGACATTTGTAATAATTTTTTCTAATAATGTTTCGACCGAATACTGGAATTTTTTATTCTGATGTAGCGGACGGATATGCATAGTCCTAATATTTTGGTCATCATTTATGTCCGCTATACAATGTAGCGGACGTCATCGTAGAAAAACTTTTGGTTTTCATTTATGTCCGCTATACAATGTAGCGGACCTCTATCCTATTATATATATTAATCAAAACGGGCAATCAGCTTTTATCAGTCCGCTATATTCTCTCTCTCTCTCTCGAACATCTAACCCAAGCCGCTACCCCATCTACGGCGACCCACATCTTCGCCGACACCACCGTCCTCCCCTCATCGCCGACCTCGATGGCTTCTGCATCGGAGACCACCTACGATTTTATTGGCAACTTGCACCTGGCAGGCAAACACTTTTTCAAAGTCATGATGCCGGGATTTGAGAATGAACTTGTAGGCCATCCCTCTTTCTCTGTATTTTCGTGTGTTAAAAGTTTGATCTTTTGGTTAAAAACTAACCTATTTTTTGTATTGTGTTTGTTAGGACATACCGGAAGCCTTTACCAATCAATTTACAACAATTCATGACAGTTCAAGATTATATAGCCGCAAGGGGGCCTGGCAGGTTGAAATCAAGCTGAAGCCCGGCCGACCCCAAAAAAAGCAATTCGCAGAGGGTTGGAACGTCTTCGTGCGCCAGCATGGCCTCGAACTCGGGGACTTTGTAGTGTTTGAACACCTTGGGTGGTGGGATTTTCAAGTTGTAATCTTTGATCGGAGCGCTTGTGAAAAAATTTCTTTCCCCCAATGTGAACCCTAATTTATTAATAATAACCAAATTTATTGTATACATGTTCATTATGTTTCCAAATTTTTTCTCGCTTAATTGTGCCGTTTGAGATACCCTCAATATATTGAGATCGTTGATTGTGAATCGTACGTTATTTATTGTTTATCGATAATGAGATTGTTGATTCCGTCGCTAAAACAAGTCTTCGGGCGCCAATTTATTAAAACTGCATCACGCTACATTGTCTTAACCCAACACTTAGAAAATTTTCACTTCCCCCACTGTCCGCCACATTGTGTAGCGGACGGATCAGCAGAATGTCTTAACCCAACACTTAGAAAATTTTCACTTCCCCCAGTGTCCGCCACATTGTGTAGCGGACGGACCAGCAGAATGTCTTAACCCAACACTTAGAAAATTTTCACTTCCCCCACTGTCCGCTACATTGTGTAGCGGACGGACCAGCAGAATGTCTTAACCCAACACTTAGAAAATTTTTACTTCCCCCACTGTCCGCTACATTGTGTAGCGGACGGACCAGCAGAATGCCTTAACCCAACACTTAGAAAATTTTCACTTCCCCCACTGTCCGCCACATTGTCTAGCGGACAGACTAGCAGAATGCCTTAACCCTTAACCCACTTCCCCCACTGTCCGCTACATTGTGTAGCGGACGAACCAGCAGAATGTCTTAACCCAACACTTAGAAAATTTTCACTTCCCCCACTGTCCGCTACATTGTGTAGCGGACGGACCAGCAGAATGTCTTAACCCAACACTTAGAAAATTTTCACTTCCCCACTGTCCGCTACATTGTGTAGCGGACGGACCAGCAGAATGTCTTAACCCAACACTTAGAAAATTTTCACTTCCCCACTGTCCGCTACATTGTGTAGCGGACGGACAAGCAGAATGTCACACTTAGAAAATTCACTCCCCCACTGTCCGCTACATTGTGTAGCGGACGGACCAGCAGAATGTCTTAACCCAACACTTAGAAAATTTTCACTTCCCCACTGTCCGCTACATTGTGTAGCGGACGGACAGCAGAATGTCACACTTAGAAAATTCACTCCCCACTGTCCGCTACATTGTGTAGCGGACCAGCAGAATGTCTTAACCCAACACTTAGAAAATTTTCACTTCCCCCACTGTCCGCTACATTGTGTAGCGGACGGACCAGCAGAATGTCTTAACCCAACACTTAGAAAATTTTCACTTCCCCCACTGTCCGCTACATTGTGTAGCGGACGGCCAGCAGAATGTCTTAACCCCAACACTTGGAAAATTTTCACTTCCCCCACTGTCCGCCCATTGTGTAGCGGACGACCAGCAGAATGTCTTAACCCAACACTTGGAAACTGTCCGCTACACATTTTGTTTTCCACCTTTCAATCATTCTCAATGAGAGCCAAAAAAACCAAACTCAAATCATCTTCAACGGAAATCAGACAAATCAATCAATCAATAATCTTCAACACAAATCAATGAGAGCTTTCTAAATAATCATAGTTTATTAAAAAAATTTGACAGTGTAATGGTACAATGTCAACTGGGGGAATCATGTTGGGAGGGATTCTCGGCATTAGCCGGATTTACAATAAACCTAACCGCTCTAGGCCGGCCTTTCATAATTTGCCAAGCTATTCTATATCTAAAGGTGTCTACTTCTGCTTGGCTCCACACCGCCGCCTTGAGGCTCTCAGACCGGCAAATGTAATCCATGTACATGCAAAGGAAGACGCCGCAGTCCGAAGTGTTACGTTGCTTGGGCCTCCTCTTCTTCAGTCGCCAATCGAGCTTTGGCCGCGCCGGTACAGGGTTACCACGGATACCATTGACCATTGCACAAAATATATTCTGCAAGAAACACAAAACGGCGTAAGACACGAGTTAACATTTATGCCAAGTTACAATAACTGTTAAACAACAATCGTAATATTACCATTGAGTCCAACTGGGCTTTGTACATCTGCAGCACAGGCATGTGGGTGGTATCGTCGTGGAGACTGTCGATCACCGATACGACTTTCTCCACCGGTTCATAGCAAACCAAGTACCAGTGGCTTTCCCCTAAAAATGGGATTAGAAACACGTCGGCAACACTTGCGCTCACTGGACTATCCCTAGCAAGATACGCTCGTAGGTTAGCGGACGGTCTCCACTGGCTCAACTTTTTCTTCCGCCTTTGCTCGACCCACTCATGCCATTCAGACACTAGGAGGCTATGAAAAAAGGCATCCACCAAAAAAATGGCCGGGTACTCGTTCAGCCGCTCCCGACCCCTTTCCTTCAGAATCTCCACGTATGTGGAGATGACACCGTTGTCTAACCAACTCCCCGGAGCCAGGGAGGCCATTTCTCCCCACTCGCAAGTGTAATCCATGCCCTCCGGATGATTCACACTATACAACGCTTTGTCCCGGGGGAAGCCGCTAAAATAACGCTCTCTGATTATTTGGCATTTATGCGGCTTTAGGGGCTTCACTGGATGCCCTTTGCGATATTGCCCTCGGGGGTCGACGGGGGGATATTGCACTCCTTCGGGGGTCGACGGGGGATATTGCACTCCTTCGGGGGGTCGACCGGGGGATATTGCCCTCCTTCGGCAATAGATGGTCCTGCCCACGGGACAATGGGCAGTGTCTCCGACAGACTGATGTGTCCGAAACCCCAGTCTTGCGTGACTTGACTCTGAGAGAAGGGTTGGGGTTCCGAGTCCAATAGCAAAGAGAAGGAGGGCGCACTGTAGTCTTCCCACGGCGCTTGAGCCTGGCCCATGGTGCTTGGCTGTCCCCAATCACCACCCATTCCCGGTACAGAGGGACCACCATATCCCTGGCTCACTCCCGAAGTCTGTCCCGAGGGATCGGTGTATCCCTCGCTCACATATGGGGGCTGCCACCCCGGATAACCCATTCCCGGGCTGACGCCGGAAGGCTGGCCCGATGCTTGGTGTAAAAAATTCCCGCAGCCATACGCCAACGCATCAGCCTGTTGGCGAAGCTCCTCGCCCATTGCATCCACCAAATCCTTCCGCTCGCGCAACTTCTGGAAGAAGGCGAACGAGGCATTAACCTACATCCAGAGAGATAATAAATAAGTAACTTCATACACAGTTAGAATCATCAAGTTCAATTAAAGCACTGGTTGGCCAACTTACCAGATTGTATGCCATGTGCTCATCGATCTGACCCCTAGGGTGGTACTTCTCCCCGCGTTCAAACCTTACTGGAGCTACTCTCCTCCGGGTGATGCGGTAGTACCACCCATTGTACTGTTCGATGCTGATCACGGGGTCAGGCTCCGACACAATGGCCGCCAGCGTGTCCTGCCAGGAATCCCAAACCTCAAGTTCTCGTGCGCACAAGTCGTGCGCATTTGCCTTGCCAAACCGTCCGACACCCGGTGGGTTCCTGTTAAGCCTCATATCCGGCGCGCCGGCTGGCAACCCCTGCAGGCACTCAAAATGGCGCATAGCGCGATCTGGCAGCTGCCACTCTGCGACCTCGAAGTGGATCAGGGGTGTGCGTTGCAACCCGGAGAGCGTGAAGACGAACGACTCTCCCACCCGTCGCGCCAAATGTTTGTACGGTGCCCATCGCATCTGGCCAGGAGATAACGAGTCGAGCTCCCCCCGATAGTACGTAATGTTGTGATGGGGATCGTCTCTCCTCGGGTAGTGGCTGTCCTTCCGGCTGTACTCCCAGGCGCACAACCGAGGCCACACATTATCGGTTCCGTCCCTACGCCTGGGTGCGCCGGTAGCAAGGTGTTCATAAGACCACACCTGAGAGCAAAGACAAATTAAATAAAGTATCGTCAAATTTTATTGTCAATTCAACAAAAAAAAAGAAACGAGCACGTAATCAAGAATTGTATGATATACCTGCAATAGCGAGAGACATGCACATATCGCTTTGGAGTCGGGCCTCGTTGCCTTGTGCAATGCTCGGTAGAGGTACGCAAGAGTTGCGGCTCCCCAGGCATAATCCCCAACCTCCAGCAGGTTACCCAACAACGGTAAATATTTGACGCTGACGGTATTCTTCGACGTTGTTGGGAACAGAATTGCCCCCATCACCCACAAGAGGAAAGCTTGTGTGTACAGCACAAGCATCTGATCCGTGTAGTTATCCGGCAGAACCTTGTAGGTATCTACCAACCATTTCAACTTGATACCACCAGTGCTAAATTGATCCTGGGGTATCGAAGTAAAGAAGTCCCTAGCGGTCCTCTTATTCGTTGCTTCCGACGGAGGAGCTATTACCGGCCGCCCCGTCACCGGTAACCCTAAGATGAACCCTACATCTTCTAGGGTAATTGTCAGCTCTCCGAGAGGGAAGTGAAACGTATTCGTTTCACTTCTCCACCTTTCAACAAGGGCACCTATTAAGTGCCGGTCAAGTTGTTGAAAGATCTGCCCATGCGTGAAAATCCCAAACCCAATCCCACGCAGTAATCTTTTCTGGGTTCTGTTCAATTTCCATGCTTTAAAATTATCGGATACTTCTACCGTGTTGAGAAGTGCTCTTTCCTACGAATTAATAAATACAATTTAAGCAAATTAAACGATATACAACGTTCCCAAGAATAACAAAGTTGATAAAATAAGTATCTTACTCCACCATCCCATATGAGCGTACTGATATGGTTTGCTTGGTCGTATAATACGGACGGATCTTCTGGTCCAGGGTTGAAATCCATTTTTTGCAACTGAAATTATGCAAAACGGCAAGGTTGGAAGCGTAAACATTCTCAAACATACAACGCTAGCATGTGATCAGATAATACTCACATAAGTTCACATGCTGTGTATATGCAATGTACATAGATACAAACAGACACGGAATGGGATTTTACAAGTGAAATCACATGAACAAATAATACGCAATACACATATATAATCTATATATATGTATAGATACATTGACAAACGCTAGCACAATGCACCGCGCACACATTCAAAATCATGCATAAGCCGCGATAACAACTCTAGATTATGAACAAATAAAGGATTGGTTTGTGAACTTACGTGATTGATTCGTCGAATAAAGGATTTCTTGAGAAGAAATTGCGCCGATCTACTTGCCAACGCCGCTAGAAGAATTGTGAGAAGAAGGAATGAATAGCAGTTTAGAAGGAATGAATAAGGGTTTCGAAGTAAAGAAAGGGAAAAACGGTCCGCTACACTGTCTAGCGGACGGTGGGATAATGACAAAGTAACAGTCGTGCATCGACAGGACTGACATTGACGGAGTCAGTCGTCCGCTACACTGTCTAGCGGACGACTTTTTGGCTGTCAACGTGGGCCCAAGAAAGTGGTCCGCTAGACAGTGTAGCGAGAGGGGGAGCAGGGGCAAAATGGTAAAAAGGTCCGTCCGCTACACTGTGTAGCGGACGACTGACAGCGCCGCAAAAATACGCGATCTCCCATTTTGCTAGCGCTATCAACGGAGCAGCTCCCATATATATATACATATATATATATATATATATATATATATATATATATATATATATATATATATATATATATATATATAGCTGATCCCTTGATAGCGCTAGCAAAATTGGGTATTTGCTAGCGCGATCTGGACCGTCCATCCTGATATATAGACGGCCCAATACATATATTTTTATAAAACTGTCAGTACTCCGCGATACATATCGCGGACGGACGATTTTATATTTTTGCCCCTCCACGCCGTCCGCGATACTGTATCGCGGACGGGTAGGGGCCCTGAGAAAAAAATCGTCCTCCACACAATGCGGCGGACGACCTCCAGGCTGACACATGTCAGTACCTGTCCCGTCACCCGCCAAGAAAGTCTCCCGTCAGAGCCCCATTCCCCTGGGTAGGTGTCATGTCAACAGTGTCCGCGACGGTTCTAAATGCAAAATTATATTTATGGACCTTTATTTCTGCACGTGTCAGAGTTGAGTTGTCGGAACATTTTCAGCCCTTTCAGCAAAATTCTCAGTTCTTTTAGCAAAATTTTCTACAACTTCAGATTCACTTGCTTCCATTTTCAGCTCCCTCAAGCTTCGCGACTAACACTTGCTCCAAGTTTCACTCAAACATGGTAAGTTAGTGATCTCAAAAGTTTTTTGTGTGGATTAACTGATAAAATATAATTTTCTTTTTTTGGACAAAAAAGTATAGATCTTTGTGATGTTCCAGAAATTTGTCACTTTATTTATCAATTTGTGATGTTCTAGAAATTAATTTGTTAACTTCAAACTAATTATTGTAGTTAATTTCAATTTTTTTGAGGTTCGCTAACTTCGACAAATGTATCCTATTTAAATTCGAATTTTTTGAGATATGTTTGTTGTATTTTGGCATGATGAATTTGTCTATTTATCTTAGTAATTTGAATTTGTTATGTTCAATAAATTAATAATTAGTTAAATTGGAGACACTTTTGAAATTATGTATATAGTATATTTGTCATCCTAAATTGGTCTATTCGCCAAGGTAATTTTGAGGTAATATTTTCAGTTGAAAATGTCATTTGATTGTTAAGCGTAGTCTATTTCTACATAGGTCTCGTTTCACAATGTCTGATTTCGTGTCGAGCTCCAACACCCCCGTAGATGCTAGTGATCCGTATCTAGGATGAACGTTTCAAACATTGGAAGA
>JAVXUP010003083.1:0-88454 GCA_033070095.1 Escallonia herrerae | reverse complement strand
GGGGGGGGAGTTCTTCTTTAGACAAGTGTGGTTTTGCCAAAATGAGTGAGATTTGCTGCTTCCAAGTTGTGGAATAAATTCAGGTTTTCTAGGGGGCTGCAGTGCTTGAACTTTTTAATAAGTGCGTGCAAAAAGCTATGTCAAAGGAGACGTGGTAAAAAGACGGTCAAGTACCATTTCGAATGCAAGTTCCCGTAGAGATAATGTCATCCACCTTTGTTCCTTAACTAAAGTTAGGGTTATGGAGAGAAAACGACAACAGTCGTCGGAGAACAGGGTTTGGGTAGAGATTAAGTATGGGTGCCGGGATTTTGCCAGCTCGTGACGAGGGTCCAAGGTCCCCTTTCTCCCTGATCATTTTCAATTTCATCCATGTTTCTCGATTGGTGGTGGGTAAAATAGTCATGGTTGTGATTGGCGGTCATTGGCAGTGGTTGTGATTATACCAGTTTGCCCATACAAAAATGACATGTGGCATGTATACGTGTATACTTCACAACCGAAAATGATCGCGGGTCACATTTTGGAGTGGTTTGCAACGATTTTGTCAATTATAGGGGACACTATTATAAAGTTGTAATTACAAAGAGCAACATACAAAAATGTATAATTATAATGGATAAATAGGGAGAAGGGGGACGCGCGATTCCTTACTCATTTCCTCCTCAAAATTTTGGAAAGCTCACTCTCGCTGTGTACTCTTTCTCTCTCTTTCTAGGTAACCACAATAAGCAAAGGTAGCCAAGTGAGCCACCACTTAAGGCAGTCAATGGCAGCAGTAGAGTAGCAGCGAAGGCAGGTGGCAATTTTGTGGATGATGGAGTTGATTTTGGTTTAGGCATTTTGATGGTGGCGGTTGGTGTGGATCTCATTGGGATGTTAGTGGTTATGATTATTGACTGTGGTGGTTGTTTAGATTGTCATGGTTGGTGTCGGTCGAGGCTTGGATGGTTGTTGTTGAGGGTGGTGGCGGCAGCTTGATGTATGTGGTTAGGGGCGGTGGTGGTTGGGAGCGATGAAAATTCGGATGGTGGTGGTTGAGGGTAAAGCTCGTTCAAATGGTGCTAGTGGTGGGCATCGCAGTGTTGGCCAATATGGTGTACGATGGTGCTGTTGAAAAAGATGGGGATGAGAATCGATGGTGGTGTGGTGCCGATGCTGACTGTATCTCTGACGAAGTTAGTGGTTATGAAATAGTGTGGTGCTGTTGATGACCTATATGTGGTGCTGGATTTTGTGACGTTGTCCATCAATCCAACCCCACTATAGTGGAATTGGGTTTTATGGTGGATACATTCCGAGCTTTGGACTGTGGGTGCATTCTAAACTTAAAACCACACCATCACAGCGGTGTTGGGTTCTGTTGTGGTTATTATGGTAGTGGTGGTTGGGGTGTGGGAGAGAGGAAGGTGCGTGGTAACGTGGTGGTGATTGGGCTATGGTTGTTGTCTGGTTGTAAATTGATGGTTGGTTGATGATTAGAAGGATCTGTGTTAGATTTTACCAATTAACACATGAGAAAAGGGCACATGACGCACAAGTGCATACTTAACGCTCGAAAATGAACGGGCTTTTGCTCTTTGGGGCAGTTTGTAATGGTTTTGTCAAATATAGGGAACAATATTGCAAAAGTTACAATTGAAGGGAGCGACCTATAAAAATATGTAAATTATAAGATTTCTGAGATAGGAGACTCGTTATAACATCGGTTAATGTTTTTAGCATAAGGTCACCTTCCCCAAACTTTCAAGGATGGATTGTTTGATCATTGTCTTAAGTCACATGCTTACAATAAGATCAGTGACATTTTTTGGGCTATGCCTCGATCCTCATCAAGGACCAATTGTTCTTCTTCTCCCTCGATCCTCATCAAAGACCAATTGTTCTTCTCCTCAAGTTATTGATTACTTGATTCTGATGTTCGTGATCTTCAAGGGAAGGGCAAAAATCGTTTCTTCTTTATATAGTACTCCCTCCGTCCTACATAAATTGATTGCTTTTTTTTGCATGCAGATTAATGATTTAGGCTATATATTATGTGCTTCGCATTCTATCCTTTAGAATGGGGAGAGGAAGAAAGTGGGTCATGAAAAAGAAAACGGGTTAGTGGAATGCTAAATGTAGAGAGAGAGAGAGAGAGAGAGAGAGAATAAAAAGTGTAAGAAAGTGGACTAGGAGAGAGAAATTGAGTTGGTGGAGAGAAATAGAATTAAAAGAAGTATAAAAAGGGTAAATATGTAAAAGTACCTATAGAGTCTTTCTTAATTTGAAAAGTGAGTAATTTTTGTGAGACGACCCAAAAAAGAAAATTTGAACAACTTATGTGGGACGGATAGAGTAATAAATATGGAGTGGCTTGAGGAGGTCATCTCTTCGTGGCTTTCTGTGATCCAGCAAAAGCTTTATATGAGAATCGTGATAAGAGTGATTTGTTGCCTCAGCTTGAACATTACTCTATGGGTGTAAGCTTTATATTGTTTCATTGCATCAACCTGTTAGTACTTCCATGAAACTTTTTATACAAAGCTTGAACATAATTATTCATGTATCTAGTATTTTTCTCATTATCAGCAAGTTGAGCGTTATTCATTGTACACAACAAATTTAGCAAGACACTCGCTTTGGTCCGGTTAATTACGACTAAATAGCTTACGATTAAGAGATATTTGTGTTCAACTATCATTAATATGGCCCCTTCTAGACTGACATGACAATGAATTGCTACTAAGATGTGAATTACCACTAAAACAAGAAAAATATTTTGTGCATTATTCACATTAAGCTTTGAGCGTACACCATCAACCAAAACCTTCCTATATCTACAAATTTTTTATAGTAAATTACATTAATAAGTTAATAAGTTAGGCTAAAAAAAGAAAAATGATCAAACTATATAGAATGACGTGTCGCATAAGTAAAACCGGAAATAAATTAAAAAAATTACTAGAAATAACTTAAGTGTTTGAAAATTCAATGTTATATAATTAGTATTTTAGAACTGATTGAACATATGGCCTTTTTATAAATTTAAAAATAGGATGAATAAACAATCTTTAATCATTTCTATCACTTTAATTTTTCCATAATCTCCTCCCAAAATCTCTCCCTTCAATCTACTTTATTCGATCGGTTCTCCTATTTGTAAGGCAATTGTACATCTTTTTTACCCAACTTTCGGAATTATCTTCAAAACATATCTTTACCAAAAATACCTCTCTTTTTTAAATTTTGAAGAAATAAAATCACTTTTCTGTTTATTCTTTTCGATAAATAGTTTGGAACCATGTTTTCTTTTGGAGGACTTCTCTCCTACCATCTCTAATGATTGAAATTATATTATACGTTAGGGTAAAAAAAATTATAAAACCATATAGAATGATGTGTAACATCAATAAAATGGCTAATAAAAAAAAGAATACTCGAAAAAATGTAAGTGTTTGAAAATTCAATGTTATATAATTCAAAAATGATTTCCTGGTTTCAAAAGTTTACAACATTAGGGCAGTAATGTTGACTATTTTTTATAATAGTTTATAATAAATTGTTAATAAGTTGAGTTATAAAAGAAAAAAAGGAGATCCAAGCAAATAGGATATCGTGTCGCATAAGTAAGAGGGTGAAAAAGAAAAAAAATTAAAAAGCTTATATATTTCAAATGTGAATATTATATAATTAAAGTTAATTTCTGAAGTAAACAGTGAAAAACAGTGATTTTGGTATTTTTGAAATATTTTCAACAAAAAGTATTTTATATGTTGCATTCATATAAAAATAATATTTTAACTTCTGACCTACTATTTTTCAGTTTCATCGGTAGTTATTTTTTTTATATTTTTTTCTTATTTTGTTATCTTAAAGTATTTTTGAGGTGGTTATAGTCAAAATCAAGTCCTAATGTGTTGATACATTGATTAAGTAGAGTTTTAGAAAGTATAAAATTAATTTTTTACTTTTATAAGGTAAACTAAAATTACGGCAAAAACAATTACGAACTTTAACAATAAATTACAGTAAAGAGTCACGATACATGTGACTTACTAAGTATGAGTAAAGACGGAAAGGGACACGAAAACAAACACGTTGACGAAAATGACGTGTCACATAAATAAAAGGGGTAGAAATGGAAGAGAACACTGAAAATAGCTTATGTGTCACTCGTAATGTGCAATACTTCGTTTAATATACTCTATCAGTTCCTAATTAATTAAACATGTTTGACTTCCACGCTTCTTTAAGATATCAGTCATATTTTATGAATTTTACATTCTACCCCAAGAGAGAGAGAGAGAAATGGGGTAGTAGAGGATTAAAAGTGAAGAGAGAGAGAAAAAAGTATAAGAAGTGTAAACATAAAAAAAAAAAAAAATACCTAAAGAATCTTTCTTAATTTGAAAAAGTTATCAATTTTTTTGGAACAATCTAAAAAGAAAATATGATCAATTATTTAGAGACGGACAAAGTAATAACTATCAAGTCCTAATATGTTGATATATTAATTAAGTAGAGTTTTAGAATGTGCATTAAAATTGATTTTTTACTCTTATTAGGTAAACAAAATTATGAAAACAATACTTATATGAATTTTTTACTCATAAATTATAGTAAAGAGTCAAGATGCATCGTGACTTTAATAAGCATGAGTGAAAAAAAATGACAAGAAAATAAACATGATGACATCTCACAAAATTAAATCAAGATAACGTATTACATAACTGAAAGGGGATAGAAAATAATGTCTACAATTAAAGTTCCTTACGTGTGTGACTCTTATAATATATAACAATGCTTCATTTATTATATATTTATATTAGATTATACGAGTCAGCGTGACACACGCGATGCGTGTGTAAAAATAAAGTTGATACTATTATTTTTGTTAAAAAATTAATTATCACATATAAAGTGTTTATTGTCACATTTGGTAAATGAATCTTAAATTATAAAAAAAAAAATAAGTTAGTCATACGTGTGTGTGACAAAATAAGTTAACATAATATTATCATCATATAAAACTTAGGCCCCGTTTGATAGAGTTTTTTCAGCTTTTTTCCAGTTTTGGAAAGTGAAAAAAATAAACGCGTTTGGTTACTAGTTTTTTTTTTCTTCAGTTTAAAAAATCAGTTTTTAAATCAAAGCTGTTTTTTAAAACTCCAAAAAATGAGTTTCGATTTTAAGTTTTTTTTTTTTTTGAGACCACCACCACCCTCCCACTGCTGTCGACCACCACCGTCGACCACCACCAAACTCAAAATAAAAACTGAGTTATCAAACACCCACTTATTTTTGTAAAAAATAATAATAATAAACTAATTTTGGTTTTTTTTTTTTAAATTGAAAACCAAAACTGAAAGTGTTGTCAAACAGAGCCTTAGATTAAATTTTAACTATACTTTTTTTTAATGAATTTGAAATTGTTAAAACCAAATAGATGCAAAGATGAAGTTAGCAATATGATATTTTTGTAATGTCAAGTTTGGGCTTTATAATTTATTTTAATTATATTTTTTTAATAAAGATTAAATTATGAAAAACAAACATGTCTTTATAGATAGTTATTTAGCATTTAAGAGTTATATTTTGTGTCCTTTTCTAAAAAAAATTAAAATATCACTTGTCACCATTCTAGATAGGTAGTTGATAACACCAGAAGGATGTTACACCAAAACATGATATAAAGTCATTTTGATTACACACAATATGTAACATAAATTCGTAATATACGTATAAAGTCAAATGAATCGGGGACGGAAGGAGCATATGATGTGATATAAAAGGATCCGGATCCTCTGCCGTGAGTAGGGTTACCGCAGAGGTGCTGTGGCCCCAATCACGGCCGTTGGATCAAAATAAGTGGAGGGCAACGGATGAGATGAAGCCACGTCACCGGACACATTGAAGCGGGGCATTTACTCTCGAAACCAAACACTCTCTCTGCAAACTCCCACAGCCCATTCACTCTCCTTCTGCCGGCGATATACGGCGACGGCGCATCGTTTGGTGAACCGGCCGGAGACGCGAACCACCGATCCACCTTCCGGTGAAACGACGACGCCGGAACCGCATATCCAACAATCTCTGCGGTACACTCTCTCTCCAAACTCCCACAGCACCTCTGCCTCCTTCGGCCGCCGGCGTAAACCAGCACTGTTTCTAGTGATAGACGGCAACGGCGCGTCGTTTGCTGAACCGGCCGGAGACGCGCACCACCGATCCACCTTCCGGCCAAACGACGACGCCGGTAGCAAGGTCATAACTTTCTGATCCACAATTCCCGGCGACGGCGCATCCGGTCTCCCTCTCCTACAAATCCCGGCCGGCGGCAGGAGCCCCTACAAATCCCGGCGACGGTGCATCCGAAACGTAAGATCTTGTACTGAGCTCTGTTTTGAGGAGAGAGAGTGCATTGATTCTGTTGTTGCTTCTTGTCCTCTCTCTTTCTCTGTAAAGATGGAAGATGTTCTCAACTTTACTTCCATAATATGAAGTTATTTTGCTGAATTTTGCTTCACTTGTTTGAATTAGGGGCACCTGCAATACCAAAGAAGCCTCTTGCATTCTGTCCATACAATGGAAGTGTCTGCTGTGACTTAGCCAAAGATTTGCAACTGCCGAAGCAATTTGAAAAGATGAACACCTATCTGATGCAGCCTGTGCTTCTGCCTTGGAATCAATCCTCTGTGCTGTAAGTTGTTGTCATATTTTTTATAATGCTGAAATATCTGTCATGGCTTGGACTTCAAATGTTGCTGGTAGCAAATACCCTTCCCTTTCACCTACTGGACAATCCTATAGCATTTCATGAGTTAATGCAATTTTTTTCTTCGATGGTTGTTCCTATTTCTGTAGATCAACTAGTAGAACTCTCTACCATGCCCGAACCTACTTCGGTAGTGTATTTTAGCCATTCGAGTAGATTCATTCCATAAGTTGTTATATGCCTAGCTGCCCACTTCTTAGTTATCTTAAGGAATCATAGGAATCATTATGATAATCAGTGCATTTAATGCCATCAGCTTATTTTTATTGGACATAATCTCACTGACCATATCTTTGAAACTGCTGTGACCATAGGTGGGTTGGAATTGTAAATTGTTTGCCACTTCCAGACAACTTTGCTCAGCAGTCAAAAAGGCTTAACAAAACTGACCCAACTTTTGTATTTACTAATGTTATGAGGCTGCATCAGTGCTTACCTTCCTAACCACTCACATCCACTGAGATTTTTTGTACAAGTCAACCCAATTCTACGCTTGGGGTGACTTTTAGTGCCAAACTCCATATGTTCACTTATTATCTTTGGTTTCTAGTTGAGTGCATTGATCCCATGGAACTCAACTTTTCAAATGTGAGAGTTCTTTTTGTTGAAAAAGGCCATCACGGGTGAAGTTTCAACAGCTTCTGGAAGCCTGGTTATTTGAGCTTTGCCACTTTTTGGTCCAGAATTATCATTAAGCAGAATGCTGAGCTCTGTTTTGAGGAAAGATCTTGTACTGATTCTGTTGTTGCTTCTTGTCCTCTCTCTGGTTGTTGATTGTCTTGGCAAATCCTATTATCCTTTCTTTGATTAATGTTATTACTTTTACCTACACGAGATTTCTTTAAGCTAACCTTTTGAACTGTTCAATTCCCCTTGGTGCAAGCTAATGTGCCTTGCCAACAACATCAAGGGTATATACAGAATAATCATCAGGGATAGCTGTGTGCCTTGCCAACAACGTCAAGCGTCTCCGAATCATCTTTTCTTTCTCTTCCGTTACTCAGCTGCCATCTAGAAGATTGTGCTTGCTCGTAACCAATTCTTATTTGCTTCAAGGTCATGACTCATGAGAGACTGGACTGGCTCAATGTGCTCAAGATTATAGTGGTCAACTTTTCTAGCTCGACGTAGAAGACTTGCAATGGCTACTACGTACTGCTTAGCACATTGGAATCTCTGTGTTTGATGTGTTTTAGTGCATTCTTAGCTAGTTCCTTTTTTATTAGGTTGTATTTTGTGTTGAGATTAAGCTATGTATACTGAGCCTTTTCTCCTGAATTGTCTAGTATTACCTTTTTCCTAAAAGATTGTGTGTACAGTTGTATCACTAGTAGTGAAAATGAAATGTTACAAAAGTTATTCTTAGTTCAGTCACTGTTGTTCTACTTGACTATTTTTTATTCTAAAGATAACACATAAAGAACACTTTTTAATTCTCGCAAATTAGTGAGTATAGTATAACTACTTGCTTGGCCTGTTTAGTTGCAGTTTATGCTTGGCCTTTGCTAGGCAAATGTGCTGTGTTGTGCTGTGATATTAAGCCAAGCAGCTTTGTGTGTTGTGTTGTGTTGTGATATTAAGCCAAGCAGCTTTGAAGCTTTTGATGTGTTTTGCGGATCTCTCTGTTTCACATCAAAGGTTGCTATGTTATTAGGCAACCTTTGATGTAATATAGCATACCATCTCAGCATTTACTTCCACTGTCTAGTTCCTTTTGCACAAGTAAAAAAACCCCCCCGAGGAGGATAGTCTTCAACTACAGCTTGGATATCCATTCAAAACAAAAGAATCCCTTTGTTTAGGCATGTAACAACTTAGATATCCATTCAAAGCAAAATAATCTCTTGGATATCCATTCAAAACAAAATAATCCCTTTGTTTAGGCATGTAACAACTTAGATATCCATTCAAAACAAAATAATCCCTTGGATATCCATTCAAAACAAAATAATCTCCCATACTTTAGGCATGCAAGAGTTCCAAAATAGAAAATGCTACATAGGCCCTATTACGAACAACTTTCATTTGAAAATATAGCTTCCAAGTGTCGTCGAGGCTTGACTTGAAAGCACGTAGAAGTCTCCAAATACTCTTTTGTCGTCGGATTGGATATGGTTTGAACCAAGCACGTTAAACTCCCCCATTACTTTCTTGCTATTGAATTGGGCACGGTTTGAACCTTGAGACAAACTTGACAACAAATTGTCATCCAAGCCGGCCTACATAGAAAAAATAGAAAGATGAAGAGAAGTATATAAAAGTTGGCACCCAAAGACGACTAAAACATAATGTAAAAAATGGTACGCTTACGCTTAACATTTCAGTAAAACTTGGCCGATACATGTCTTTTTCAACATTGTCATGATCAAAGTTACTCCAAGTAGATGCTTCAGACGGCTCCAAGCACTATATAAACACGCATTAGAATTGGCAAAATTAAAAGTTCTTATCAAAATAAAAAACGTATGCATATATTTACGGTATTAGAATACCTCATGAGGTAGCGATGGATCTTGATTTTCCTTGTCATTATTTGGACATCCCAATGAGTTGGTCATCATTTGTTTCCTCTTCCTTGGTTGCTTTTCTACCCAACTTTTATGCTGTTTACTTCCTCCTTTTTGTGGACCATCTCTTTTTTTTATGCCTTTCACATTCCCAACAAGACTTTCAATGGCATTCTTATCTACACCAATAGGTTCACAACCATGATCCATACATTCAAAATGCTTCTTCCTAAGCTCCTCAATTTCTTTATCCAATTCTTTCATCCTAGATTTGTAGAGGAGGTACCCATCCTTAAATTCGGAAGCTTTATGTGCCAATCTAACCGCATCGGGCCAAAGCTCTCTATACCGGTCACTTAAATCCAAACCTTCACTCCGATGAATATCTAGGCATCATTCTCTAATGCACAACCATCTCTTGCTCCTCTTGTCCACCTCTTGAGAATATATGTCTCAGGAATATATTTAACGCTAAGCACATCAAGAACCTTCAATGCATGCCCACAAAGTATCCCAACAATTTCAAATTTTCTACAACTACATGACAATGTTGCATTCTCTTCATCATGTGTCACAACGTACTCTCCCTCCTCATCACAAGAAACAATCAAATATTCTTCCAACCTACCTTTATCTTTTTTGTTTCCAACAAGAGCTAGTAAACTTTTCTCCCATTGTTTTTGAAATAACTCAAATATCTTTGGAGTGTAAATTTTTCCCGCTTGCTTTAATAAAGGCAAACAAGAAACTTTTACCCTAGGCATCTTTTCTTTTGCATTGTACTCCGCTTCTACCTCTCGGTATCTTTTTTCACTTACAACCATGGCAAATAGCTTGAAAAAAGTAGGGATGTCAAGTTTAGATTTCAATGACTTCTTTAATTTAGCATTCATGCTCTCGCTAAGTTGTGTACTTCGCACCCCCAAAGTAACTGTTGTTTTCATGTAACATCTAGCCCACTTTTCCTTCAAAGCATAAGTTCTCTCTAACCAACTATTTCCACGTACTTTGTAATTTTTAAGCAATGCCTCCCACTCCTTTTCAAATTTGGTCACATCCTCGAATTCAAACATTAAGGCTTTAAAATCACTCAAAAAACTTGAATCATCCTTCATCAAATTGCCAAGATGTTTAATAGCATTTTGCATAATATGAAAAGTACACAAACTATGTCGTACATCCGGCATCACAACATGTATTGCATTTCCCATTGCTATATCTTGATCGGTGAAGATTGTAGTAGGCTTCTTAAATTTATGTGCCTCCAAAAATGTATTAAAAACCCAATCAAACGACGCTTGTGTCTCGTCGTATAACAAAGAAGCTCCAAAGATGACTTGTTCTCTATAGTGATTAAACCCAATAAACACTCCAAGCGGTCTATGATCTTTATTGGTGGCAAATGTAGTGTCAAATGTCACAATGTCACCAAAAAGTTTGTAGTCCATGCGCATCCTTCCATCCGCCCAAAAGATATTAGTAATTTGCTCCTCATTATCCAATTGAAATGCATTAAAGAATGACGGATCTTGAGATGCTTGATTTTTAAAACTCATCAACAAACTTCCCACTTCTCCAAATTGCAACCCTCTTTCTCTTTTGGTCCGAAGGTAATTTTTTTGATCTAGCGGAAGGAATCCAATGTGTTCCCTTCCCCCGGATTTCACACCAAACAAATCAAAAGCCTTCTTTTGTGTAAGCCCGGCATCATATGCCAAATCAACTTCTACGGCTTGACTTTCGGTCATATTTCTTTGACTTGGCAAAAGATGAACACATATTGGAGCGTGAAGATCATGATTATGCTCTCCATTAAAGTCTGAAAGATGATACTTACATATCTTTCTATCATATATAATTTTCATCCCTACAAGACAACCCGTTCTTGTTTCCGCTCTAGGAGCTTTAGACAAATGATCACGTTTATCAATCTCTCGAAAACCCTCTTTGTTGCACACAAATTTTTCAGAGGTTACAATTTCATCTTTTCAACTTTTGTTTGAATAATCCTTGCGCACGCCAAAACCCATTTTCCCTCCATATTCCACCCAAAATTTCCATGCCTCATCCCGACTATCGAATTCCATACCATTTTTAGGTATCCAATCATCTAATCTGCATTTGGATAGAAGTTCATTACTTCATGCTTTAAGAAGTTTACTACGTAATCATAACAACTTACATACATTTCACTATATTAAACTCCATGAAGAATATGCATTTCCAGTAAGTTACTAAAAAAGGGAAACAAACAATTACTCATATCATTCTAATCTAATCCTTGAAGTAGTGTAGCTGAGAACTCTAAAGAAAAGAAGGTCGCTTCCTAACAACCAATCTGTCTAAACTTAGGATGAATAGGTTAAGGGTGTGGACCTCCAAGTTTCCAGTAAGTTACTGGAAAAAGGGAAACTAACAAGTGCTCAAATTTTCATTAATTTACTGAAATAGGGAGACATTATGCTAATTAAGTAAGAGAAACTGAACAGTAAACATAAGTAGCGTTGCAGGTTAAATAGCATAAGTCAATATAAAAGCAAACATAAACAGCAAACTCATTCTAATGTTTGCTGTTCATGGTTGCAGGTTAATCAGTTTCTAAACATGAGAACAGCAAACATGAGTAGAGCAAACATGAGTAGAGATAACAAATCAGGCAGAGTCCTTGAATCAATAAAACAGCACTCACAATACATAAATTAAATATTGATAATGTCCAATTTGAGAGTTGCAGGTTATGAACTCTCATTAATGTGTTCACCAAACAAGAAGACAATAATTTTCTCTTTAAATGAAAGTTATGAAACGTGAACAAAAATGCAGACCATGGTATTAGCAAATCACAGGTAGTTTTCAACACCAAAATTGAAGGCAGTGACCCAACACACTGCCTCACAAACTCCACGAAAGTCGTTCATTAGTTCCATCATCAATCATTCTTCCAATCAGTTCCTCCACCAAGCACTTCTGTACATTTTCAGAATTGATAACAACATACATTGTGGTGGCCGAAGATGTTGACGAGAAAGGGTCTTCCATGGTATGTAGACCGATTGGAGGAGATGTACTGAACGAGTGGAAATCCCGGATCTCTGTTTGACAGCAGACTTTTATACACCGTGAATTATCTGAATCAAAAACTCCAAGGCAGAAGCACAGGCTGCATCAGATATGTGTTCATCTTTTCAAATTGCTTCGGCAGTTGCAAATCAATTGCTTCGGCAGTTGTAAATCTTTGGTTGAGTCACAGCAGACACTTCCATTGTATGGACAGAATGCAAGAGGCTTCTTTGGTATTGCAGGTGCCCCTAATTCAAACAAGTGAAGCAAAATTCAGCAAAATAACTTCATAATATGGAAGTAAAGATGAGAACATCTTCCATCTTTACAGAGAAAGAGAGAGGACAAAAAGCAACAACAGAATCAGTGCACTCTCTCTCCTCAAAATAGAGCTCAGTACAACATCTTACGTTTCGGATGCACCGTCGTCGGGATTTGTAGGGGCTCCTGCCACCGGCCGGGATTTGTAGGAGAGGGAGACCGGATGCGCCGTCGCCGGGAATTGTGGATCAGAAAGTTATGACCTTGCTACCGGCGTCATCGTTTGGCCGGAAGGTGGATCGATGGTGCGCGTCTCCAGCCGGTTCAACAAACGACGCGCCGTCGCCGTCTATCACCGGAAACAGTGCTGGTTTACGCCGGCGGCCGAAGGAGGCAGAGGTGCTGTGGGAGTTTGGAGAGAGAGTGCGCCGCCGTCTATCGCCTGAAATTGTGCTGGGAGACGTGCATGGCCGAAGGCCGCAGAGGTGCTGTGGGAGTTTGGAGAGAGAGTGTACCGCAAAGATTGTTGGATATGCGGTTCCGGCGTCGTCGTTTCGCCGGAAGGTGGATCGGTGGTTCGCGTCTTCGGCCGGTTCACCAAACGATGCGCCGTCGCCGTATATCGCCGGCAGAAGGAGAGTGAATGGGCAGTGGGAGTTTGCAGAGAGAGTGTTTGGTTTCGAGAGTAAATGCCCCGCTTCAATGTGTCCGGTGACGTGGCTTCATCTCATCTGTTGCCCTTCACTTATTTTGATCCAACGGCCGTGATTGGGGCCACAGCACCTCTGCGGTAACCCTACTCACGGCACCATTCTAGATAGGTAGTTGATAACACCAGAAGGATGTTACACCAAAACATGATATAAAGTTATTTTAATTACACACAATATGTAACATAAATTTATAATATACGTATAAAGTCAAATGAATCGAGAGACGGAAGGAGCATATGATGTGATATAAAATGATATCGATTAGTCTGGCTTCGAAATTTGAACCAGCTGTCTTCTGAACATCGGAGTCTTCTGGACAGGAAACCATCAAAACATGGCCCCACCTGTGTACTGAGTGGGCGTAAATTTAAACACAATGAAAATGACGAAGTTTCCTGGCTCACCTTATAATTAATACAAGTCCCTACCGGGTAGCTACTTTGAGGGCCATCTGTCACATTCACCGAAAATAGTCATTGAGTTCAGGTCTGTTCAAAATCATTTATAATTTTAATTTTTTATTTTTTAAAAAATAAAAATCAGCTTATTTTTTATAAAAATAAATAAATACTTGATTACTCAATTTTTATTTTAAATTTTTTCATCTGAGTAGTGGTTGTGGTGATGGTGGTGGGGCGTGACAGTCGCCAACCGGCCAATGTCCCCTGCTGACCGCCGAGATGGCAGGGGTAGGTTGGGTTTTTGGGGAGGGGGGGTCTCAAAACTCCAAAATGAAAGTTTTTAAAAATAACTCCATTTTAAAAACCTATTTTGAAAACTGAAAAAAAAAAACCAAACAAAACAAAAATTGTGTGTCAAGCGCGTTTTTTTTAAACGCTACCTAAATCTTCAACCAATTTATAGTGATGCCACAAGGGTAGGGACAAGGAGGTGTCCCAGTTCACTAAATGAGTGACGGCCAAGGAGGATAAACGCCGATTCTCATGTGTAATAACCGACATCCTTATGGTGGCCAAGTTTGTTGCAATGCCACAATTTGAAAATCTGCAGTGTCTTCAAAGAGCATGTAGCTATTTTACGAAAGCCATGGGTAGTTCACCGAAGAGAGCGGGATGCCAAATGCTGTAATACTACTGTTGATAATGTGAAGTCTATAACAAGTTGTGTGACAAATTCATATCTTGCCGTAGGTTAATAAACTATAACTTGGGTGTGTGAGGAAAAACACTTTCACCCTCACTGCCATGCCCTCCCCCACCACCTTCTCCCCCGGCTTTCTGTAAACCTCAATCCAGCATTTTTAATTCTCCTCCATTCGGCCATTCGGGTGAAATGGAAAATGATTCGGGTGGAAGCTGGAGGAATGCTACATTGCTTCCGTAATCGTCATGCTTCCCCCAGCGTATAGGACGGTAAAAGCCTTATTGCCCCACCCACCCACCCACCTTCCTGCTTCAAGCATCCCGAGAAGATCTGAAGCAAAACCACATCTCTCCCCTTGAATAAATTTGTCATACTACGCTTCCTTGATCAGAACCATCTTCATAGTAGTAAGGGGAGAGCTTGCCATCCTTGTTTGTTGCAGTCTTGGGCTCATTATCAACCCTTGCCTCTTGTAGCAATTTCACCACCCTCCGCATCGAAGGACGGTTGATCGGCAGTGGGCTAATACAAAGTAGGCCAATATCGAGGACCCTGAAAATTTGTTCTCGGTAAGTGGAATCAAGGTGGGGATCGAGCACCTGTTCGCGTCCTTTGCTTTCCAAAGTGGTGCTGACCCATGCTGCCAAGCCTTTCTCCCCAAAATCTTGATCAATGGGCCGTCTCCCAGTTACCAGCTCTAGAATGACAACCCCAAAGCTATAAATGTCACTCTTCTCATTCACTCGAAGTGTATATGCATATTCTGCAATTCGTTGGAGGAAAAAATTCAGCAACTTAAACATAGTTCAGAAAAAAGAAAAAAAAACATTATTTATTTGTGAACTAAATTTTGTGCAAACAACCCTTCTATATATCCTGTTATGCTGCATTAGAAGCAAACGTTGACTTACAAGAACAAATTACTCGATTGTGCTTCTTAACAACTCCCGTGATGAAAACTGATCTGAACTTGATCATGTCTTTGATCAAGAAAATGATCGTGTATTTGACGAACCATGCAACTCTAGAACTAACTTCCTAATACGCGAACAATACTCGGCATCGTTGGAAAAATAAGTTACTATGTTAATTCAAACAGTTTTCAACATGCAAACATAGGCGAAAATGAACAGTCTGGTGTCTTACCCGGTGCAATGTAACCACAAGATCCAGCAATTACGGACATGGAGTCCGCCTCCTGGTTGACCGCATCACCAATTTTAGCGACACCAAAGTCAGCAATTTTTGCTCCGAACTCTCCATCCAGCAATATGTTGTTCGATTTGACATCCCTATGAACGATCGGAGGAACACAATCATGATGTAAATAAGAGAGCCCTTCGGCTGCATCCAAAGCTATCCTAAACCTTGTTGGCCATTCCAACAATCCGCCCTTACTACTATGCAGTAAATCACCGAGGCTCCCATTTGGCATATATTCGTATACCAAGAGCTTAGAAGTCTCCGTATTGCAGCAACACCACAACCTCACTATATTCTTGTGCCTTATCTTTCCCAATGTCTCGACTTCAATTTCAAACCCATTTTTATCCCAACTTATACTAGCAGAAGTCGCCCCATCAGTATTTGATCTTGCAAACAACTTCACAGCGACAACCTCACCATTACTAAGAACAGCTTTATAGACTTTCCCAGAAGCTCCACTACCGATAATATTATCTTCGCTGAGACAATCAAGTATTTCGAATTCACTAAAACCCAATTTATGAAATGATCTCCACTTAGACATGATTGCTGCTTTCTTTGTCTTTTTCAAGTTTCTACACTTCAACACAAACCAAACAACCCCAATAACAAAAACAATCCCAGCAAGCATAAACATGGATACAAGTATCCACAAATGACTCTTATCTCCAATTTTTTGAGCACAAAGACCAACAAGATCATCACACAAGCCCGAATTGCCAACAAAGCTATCTCTATAAACTTCTTTAGCATAATTTGGAGGAATGCCTCCTGTAAGATCATTACTTGACAAATTCAGCGTATTCAACTTCAAATTCTGCAATGTAAGTGGGATTTTCCCAGAAAAGAAATTTTCAGAAAGATCAAGGTAATTAAGCACCGACAAACTGCCAATTTCATCCGGAATTTCACCAGATAGCCTATTGTCTGCCAAATTAAGCTCATTGAGCTGCACCAGAGATTTAATTCCGGTCGGGATTCTGCCAGAAAGCTCATTCTTACTCAGATCAAGCTTTTGTAACAAACCCAGATGTACCAATGTGTCAGGGAATGGCCCACTAAGCTTATTGCCACTAGCTGAAAACTCAATTAAGTTGCGCAATGAGCCAATTTCATTTGGTATGACCCCAGAAAATCGGTTCTGGGATATCGAAAGCGTGGAAAGGTTAAATGCACCTGAGATTATGTGTGATATATTTCCAGAAAACAAATTCTCACGAAGATCAAGTAGAGAGACATGTGGCAACCCCCAAAAACCTGCCGGAACTTTGCCCGAAAGCCGGTTACTTCGCATCCGAACCCGGCTCAGGCTCCAGCATTGCCCAAGGCTGACCGGGATCTCACCCGAAAACGTGTTGTATATCAACAGAAGTTCAACCAGCGCCCCCTTTCCGCACAAATTCGGTGGAATTTTGCCAGAAAACTGATTTTCAGACACGTCCAGGATCTGTAAGGGCGAGTTCTTCCCGAGATCAGTCGGTAGTGACCCAGTAAGCCGATTAGTGAATAATTTCATTTCGAACAAGTTGGGTGACCGAGCTATGCTGTCGGGTAAAACACCCTCCAGTTCGTTCTCGTAAAGGAAAAGCGAGGCGAGTGGCAACTCGCACAACTCGTCCGGAATCGCTCCCACCAACCTGTTCATTGACGCGTCAAAATTCCTCAATGCCGTCAAGTTGGACCAGCCCGCCGGTATCTCCCCGGTGAACGAGTTGTTGAACAGTTCGATCTGGACGAGACTCGTCAGCCGAAAGATCAGAGTCGGTATCGACCCGTTGAGCCTGTTGTTCGACACGTCCAGGCTAGTGAGTCGACTCAGTCGCGAAAAGGTCTCCGGAATCTGACCCCAGAGGTTGCACTGACTCACCCAGAGAGTCTCCAAATTAGAAAGGTTGCCCAGTCTCGGAGCGAGACGACCGGGTCGAAACGGGTTGTAAGCGAGCTGGAGCGATTTCAGACTGGTCACATTCGAGAGAAAACCGGGGACGGTGCCCGTTAGGAGGTTGCCGGCGAGACCCAGAGTTTCAAGGCCCCTGAAAGAACCAAAGCTCTCCGGGATTTCGCCGGTAAGGCTGTTGCCGTCGAGGTTGAGGTGCTTGAGGTTGGGCATGTCGGGAAGGGTGCGGGGGATGGGGCCCGCCAGGAGATTCTCGGAGAGATCGAGGAGGGTGAGGCTGCGACACGCGGAGACGGAGGGCGGGAGGGAGGAGTTGATGGAGTTGTTGGGGAGGGAGAGGGCGGAGAGGAAAGGGAGGCGGCAGAAGAAGGCCGGGAAGGGGCCGGAGAGGGAGGCGGAGGGGAGGATGACGGAGCTGACGGAGTGGGTCAGCGGATCGCAGGTGATGCCAGTCCAGTTGCAGGGGGTGTCGTGGCGGGGATTCCAGTCGGAGAGGGAGGCGGAGGGGTCGGAGAGGGAGAGCTTGACTTGCTGGAGGTAGAGGCCTTCCTGGTTGAGGGAGGAGGTGGGGGGAATGCGTAGGTAGAGGTGGAGGAAGAGGAGTAAAGGGAGCATGGTGGAGATGGGCGGTGAGAGTGTGGACCGGAGGTGGTTGGGTAGGTAGTGGGTTTTTGTGCAGAGGAAGGGGAGAGTGGACTAGGAGGACAGGAGGAGGATGGTTGTTTGGAGTTTAGTTACAGTTTACAAGTGAGTAAGTAGTGAGTAAGAAGGGGTTAAGTTAAGAAGACAGATGTCTCTGGGGGACTGTTTTTGGTCGTAAAGCTGGAAGTGGACTCGTTGCTTACATGATTCGAGTTCCGAGAGACACCATTCATAATAAACAGACTTTGGCTCTATCGAATTTTAAGAATCTTTCTTTAACTTCGTATATAGTGATAATTAATAGTCATTAAATATTTTTAATAATTTTTTTTCTAACACTTTTAACAATAATTATTAGCAGCACATTTTTAACGTCACTAAATAAAAGTCACTAAAAATATTTAGAAACAATTTATTATCGCTATATAAGGGTAAGAGAAAGATTCTTCCAACCGGGATAGCAGCCAAATTCTTTCCGTTGAGAAGAATCAGCTGGCTTTTAGAATAGGAAATAAGGAGTTGGCGAAAGGTGTAAAGTGACTCAAGCGGCAACTACGGGGACCGAGAAAGATTTTGGTAGCAACTTCCGTGGTAGAGATAGTCTTTCCTTAATTATGAAATGTTACCAATATTTTTACAGATATTTTACACATTAATACTTAGCATTATAATTTCGGTATCATTAATTAAAAGCTGCGAAAGATATTTAGTAGTCATCATTTGTCGTTATATATAGAATTACTAGTTTTCAAATATTTTTTTGAGAGTAATGATAAGCCGAAAAATGTTGAATACAATTGTCAAGCGACGATGAAGGCGGTGGAGTTATCATGTCTTTCTTAATATGGACCCATCAAAAAAATTTAATTGCATCGATGAAAAAGGAGTCTTGCACATGAAGTTTCCAGTTGTTCAGTAATTTGGAGCTTATATGTTTAACCATGAAAAAAAAATATTGATTCATAAATTTCGAAGGGAAAATATCACTAAACTCTTTGAGTTTTAGAGTAAAATACAATGTATCATAAAGTTTTGACAAAATGGTTATCCGTATGCAAAATATAAAAGATTTGTATCAGATATCCCAACGTTAAGGTTGCACTGCACGAATAACGATTTTAGCTAACATATGACCATTTCGTATTTTCGAAATGCCTATTGCTCTTGTACATATAACCTTAGGATCTCTCTCTCTCTCTCTCTCTCCCCCCCCCCCCCCCCCTCCCCTCTTCTCGTATCTTTCTCATCACAGCTACCACCACAGTTCTTCTTCAGTGCCTTTCACACTGCAACCATTTTCACCGAACCAAGGCCCTCAACAGCCACCAACCAAAATTGCACACATACCAAAAATTGCACGGACATACGCACCCACATTATCAGATCTATCAATTTTCCTACAAAAGCTGATAGATCTAGTGGGTGGAAGAATTACTGGAGTTGAACTTTTACAGTGGCAGTGAAGTTTTCTGGCAGCTGGTGGTATTGGTGGTCAGTGGTGGTTGTGCATGTGTGTGTCGTGTGAAGGAAGAAGTGGAGTGATTGAAGAAAAGAATATGTTTGTGTGATGCATTTGTTGTCAGCCGTTAGTGAAGAAGGAAGGAGAGTGATTGAGGTGGAGTAGGCGTGATTGGTGGGGGTGGAGCGTGGTGGTTGTTGAGGGCGTCAGAGGTGTTGGTTGTCAAGGCATGTGGTGGTGGGTTTTGGTAGGTTTATAGTCCCCAAATCTATTTGGCGCCGGGGGGGGGGGGGGGTTGTTAAATTGTGAGTCTTGGTGGTGTGGTGGTTGACGATGACGGAATAGCGCTGCGTGGTTATGCTAGGTGGTGGTGATGTTGAAGGTAAAAGGGGGGTAGATCCAGAGAGAAATGGATGGGTGGTGGTTGTTAGTGTCGGAGGATATGGAAGTGATGATATGAGCATGAGAGAAATAAGAGAGAGACGGTGGTAGTAGGTGGAGGGCAATTGTGTCTTTTCATAAGAATCTTTAACGCTATTTGCATTTCGTTTGGTCAAGGGCCACAACTAGTTTTATCAAAACAAGTCATGCATGGACTGTAATTTATTTCTGAACAAGGAACTTAGAGATATCATCCTAATTTCTAATTACTTAGATGAAGGAATTTTACATTCTTAAATGACATGAAGCTTGGTGACCTGTGGGTTTTTATACTTCTTCCCATAATTAAATTACAAAAACAAACATGAACAAAAAAGGTTGAGCCATAGAGTAAGCTTGTTACATCTAGAGGGTCAAAATAAGCTGAATTATTTCTTCTTTTTCCTTTTTTTCTGGTTTTTTTTGAAAGGGGTGGAGTGATCAATTACCATACATGTGCTCGTTGGTTCATGATTAAATCAAGAAAGAACTCCCGAGGTAGAATTCCCTCGGTCTTGGCCATTCACTTTTACAAATTAAATTTTGAAAGAGGTACAAAGCAAAACAAATTTTTGCTTCCTTCTATTTTGAAAAACTTCATCTATATCTTTGTCAATTAACAAAAATTTACCACCAAAGCTTATTCGTAGGGCTTATAGAAATAATCCAGCAAACATTGGTACCATTTTGCTATTACCGCAAGTGCTACAAAAATGCCAATAAACTTTAACCCCATAAAAAATGTCGTTGAAAAGGGAGTTTCTCCGGCCAAGTTTGGAGCTAAAATTCTTCTGTATACAACAAGAATCTCATCTCAACTACTCCACAGTTTGTTTGCATTTTTTTTCAATCACATAGTACATGATTTGAATAATAATGGCAGTTTTACGGTAGTATCTCGCCACACCTTGAAGGGGACAAACTTAGGGGACCTGTAAATGGGGACTGGAGAGTGTATGAGGGCTCAGTTTAGATAAAAACTTAGTTTTGTTAGGTACAAATAAAACTTTCACATCCCCCAACCTATCCCAAAATCAAATTCTAACTTATTTGACCCGCCTGGACCATGCATGGTCTGACTGTCAAAATTTGACAGTAAAGACACCCACAGACGGTGTATATGTGAGTGCACGTGTATGTAATACCCTGATTTAATCAAAGTGAGAATTAGATTAATCGAGGGTATTATTTTTATCTATATTATTATTTTTTTTCGATAATCGACTAATTAGAGTAAAATGGGAGGTTGGTTTGGCCTTCGGGGTCAAAATATAATTTTAGAAAGTTAAGGAGCAAAAATGTAATTTTTAAAAAATGGTGAACGGGATGCATATTTTAATTAAGTAGCATCATTTCGATGATAATGAGGTGTTAGCGGGCTAAAGAAGGGGTTAGAGTAATTTTGGGGTCAAATTATAATTTTTCAAAGTCGAGGAGTTAAAATGCAATTTTAAAAATTTGAGAGGCCAAAGTGCAAAAGTTGAAACTTTGCAAAATGTGTCATAACCTGATGAAAACGGGCCATGCACGATGGCCACCTCCTGCTTGCCATAATCTGAATCATGGTTATGAATTATAAAGTATTGGGATAAGATTAAGAGAAGGGAATTATCCAGATTGGGGGAGGAAAATCGAAAATAGAAGAAGTGAAGAACACGAAGAAGACGCACGCACTGTAGTAGCTACAGGAAGGAGGAAAAAGAGAAGAGAAAGAGGAAGAAGAAGGAGGGGAAGGAAAGGAAAGAAAGAAAGACAGTGGAATCCAAATCTTAACGGGGTATGATTTTGAACCAAATTCGTGGAAACTTAAGGAATTTATATGAGTATATGTCACATGTATATGTCATGTATATATATATATATATATATATCCATATTCGGTTGTATAATCTGATTGGGATGAAGAAATGATGATGAAATCTCGTTGGAATCATGGGTATAAGACATAAAACAACAATGAAAGGGGAAAACAAATTAGGGTTTTGAATTGAGTTGATTTTAGTGTGCGTGGGTGTGTGTTTAAGTGTGTTCTAGTGTGTGTTCTTCAATTTCGAAAATGGGTATGGATTAATGTGGTGTAATTATATAAGTTGGATGGATTTAAGGCATTAAAATATAAATTTCAATGCGATTGAGTGATTAAAAGTGAAGAAAAGTGAGAAATCAACATGCGTAATTATGGGATGAGTGTGGCGGGCTGAAGGAGGAATAAGACATGTGTGTGTGGCCAAGGTGTGTTAGTGTGTGTGATGATCTGAATAGTAACATGTAATTGTCGCTAAAGATGAAAAGTCATCAAGCAGTTTCTTATCTGATTTTTTAAAAATAGTTAGGGTCAGATTTAGCCAAAGTGTGAAAAAGAGATACCAGTTATTTTTAGAAGACCTATGTTGTGGAAATATTTCATATTTTTTCGTGGTCGGGAAGAGGGTGAACAAATGTGGTGATTTTGGGAATCTCACAGTGGAATTTAGAGTACCAAACGAAAGCGATTTCGTGGGAAAATTTTATGGGGATCTTAGGATGCTGAGAAGTTTCATTTTCTAAAATTTTGGGTAATTCCAAAGTTGTTACCTATTTTTGGCCGAACGGACTTTTAAGCACTCGGTCCGGACACTGGTTTGGGACTTTCGAGCGAAAATTTTTTAAAATACTTTTTGGCTCAAAAATAATATCAGGGTGCCTAAAATGGCATTTTAAAGTATTTTTTAGATTTTTTTGGTGCCAAAAACCCCCGGGGGCATTTTGGTAATTTGCCGCCCAGCGGGAGCTATTTTGGTAATTTTTTTCGGTAAAATTTCTCAAGGGCTTGTTAGTCCGGGAAGGGTTACAAAACACCTAAAAGGTTGTTTTGAGGCAGATGTGGGGTGTTGGGGAGGTAGGGAACCCCTAGGGGATATTTTGGTAATTTGCCATGTTGGTACAAAATTTTTGGGAACGCTCGTTATTAACCGTCCAGAGTGGCGGAAAGTGAGGAATGGTGTTAATATGTCTAAAATAAGGGGAGGTTGTTATCACTAATGCGTCGATAAGGCTAGGTTAAGGATCCAGTTATTGGATTGGGTTAATTAGTAGTCATAAAACGCTATGAGCAGTTAAACGGGAAGGGGCAGAATAAGTAGTGCGTATATGTTGAATGTTGTCTAACGAGCATTGTATTATTTGACTAGGTGATGCGCAGCGTATTACGATCAGAGATTGCGAGTTGCTTTGGCTATAAGCCAATCAGGTAAGGACAATGCGGTTCTATTATGCTAATTCATTGTTTTAATTAGCATACCATGTTGATGACGTTTATGTTGGACTCTTGCTGTTATGGGTTGACATCGGTAATCATTATGACCGGTATACGTATATTTGAATTGTGTTGTTGTGGACTTACGGTAGAATAATTCACTTAGTCCGCCATGTTGATAGAATTTAATGAGGATGATGTGTGTCCTAATATGCTATAATTCGACTCGATTAGCATACTTGACGTTGGGGGTGATATTTTGTAGGGGTTGTTGTGTGGTTGTTGTGAGAAGTTGGAAATTCTTGATAGCTGACGTCTCTTATACTTGAGAATACCATTGAGGACTTGTGACAAACTTCTCCTGAGTCAGCCCTGTTGTTGATGATGATGTTGTTGAGGTCGTTGCGTGTTGTTGTGAGATGTCGGCACTTATGGGCAGTCGACATTCCTCTCATGTAAGAACATTGTTGAGGGCTTGCGGTAATCTTCTCCCAAGTCCACCCTGTTAATGATGTTACGTTGAACTTTTGTTGTTAGGTCTGAACACCGGTTGATCTTCTTATCTGATATTCCTTGTTGTGCTGTGTTGTTGAGGACGTAAGGTGAAATAAATTTTCCCTTAGTCCCCCCCCCTCGTTTGAAGAAGTCCTGCTGTTGGGTTGTAAGGTGGTTAGGGAAAACACTCTAGATTAGTTCCCTTCTTGTTGACAATGTCTCTCCTATTTATTTGAGACTGAGATGAACATCCCGTAAAATGGGACATCAATATGAGGAGGATGGCCTATGAATTATGATCACTGGCCAAAGAGGATGAATGTCGCTCGAGCAGAGTCTGTCGTGTCTGGTCGAGTCCTGTCTGTCGTGTCCACATGCATTGCATTTGATTTTCTTTTGATGTTGATGATTATAATGATTTGTATTTCAATGATGTTTATCTTTATGACCTTGCATTTTCAGGTTCACTTGCATAGTCAGTCTTGTCCATGAGGAGGTGGCAGTAATGCTGTTCTGTTGGGCCTAAAAGCCGCTTAGTCTAACGAAAGAAAAATTATCGTTTGACAAGTTATGTTGATGCTGAAATTTATTGACTACCCTTTATTCATTTCTATCATTCGGATGATTATTATTCCTCCAAGTCTTTTGAATCATTTGTACACAATACTCCTCGTGTTATCTTTACTGGGCGATTTTCGCTCATTCCTTATGTTGTATTGTGCAGGCTATAAGGTTGACCAAGGAGAACCCTCTGAGAAAAGGAAGAGAAACAAGCTAAAAAATTTGAGCAAGGGGACAAGTTGTGTGAGGTAAGACAAGCTGGAAATGATGAGATAAAGATTGAGCTACGAGATAGGTTGATAAGAGTCACACGACTATAGTCATATATTAGGTTATAAACATTCATGTCGTTTAAAGACCTGAAAGTCTTCCGTTGCAGTATGATGATGTATGTTTGTAAGAAATTTTTTTGTAAGGACACATTTTGGAGCGTCTATTAATGATGTATGAATATGAGGATGTAGTTGCACTGTATTCAGTACAGGGTTTTGTGATTATGATCGATAACTTAGCCCGGTGATGTCACCAGGGTTGAGGGTGTCGCAGTGTATGCATACGTGCTCGGCAGTATACCTTATCCCAACATATATGTCCATTTATATTTGTCGTTGTAGACACCTCATTTTTGTAGACATTTGTTTAATTAAATACATAATGAACTCTATTATTTATTAAAAAGCATTATTGAGTTCATGCTTAGTAATGTAGTTTAATTATTTGATTAAGTCCAATTTATTTAATTCAGTTCAGTCTAGTCCATTGCATATTCAATCCAATCTGTCAGTCTAGTCCATTGCATGTCCAGTCCAGTCCATGTAGGTCAATTCCGGTCCATAGTCTAGATTATTCTAAGTGATGTAATTTGTCTAGATGATTTGAAAAAATAATCCATGATTTCTCCTTGATATAAAGATGAAATCAATCTATTTGTTAGTTAAGAAGTGACTTCTCCAGAATCCGGTATATCTCATTTGTGATTTCAGAGATAATTAGTGAAATTAGAATCAGATAATGTCTCAAAATTTAGAAAAAAATATTCTTAATAAATGGGGTGAACCATTCGATTTTTTGGCTAACCGGCCAGTTAGTTAACTTCTGTCGATCTGCGATTTTATCACTTATTCTGACTTATCTCCAGGTATGCAGATTGGCATTGCCAATCTTATTACATTCTACGACCCTGAGCACTATAAAGAGGGGTCTTGGCCTTTATTTTCAGGGAACGATCTCTCGTACGTCCAGAAGCTTATTCTCTTTAGAGTTTGCATGTCATTTCCTTGTGAAGTGACGTCTAAACTCTCTCGAGAATCTTAGCCACTCAAATCCCTCTAAAAAGTTCACTTTGGTTATTTACATCGTGGACACATAGGCAAATATCCCCGAGTTACAAGTAGCATCGAGAGGTAACCTTTACCAGCTTTCTTAGGGTAGAAATTATATAGAATGTCTCCATTTCCTGTAGTCGCATTTCATTTCAAGACTACAAAAAGAGTACTTTCATTTCTTTGTCTAAAATCTAGGTTCGAATTGTAAACTATTTCCCGTAGAACCAATGTCAAACTACGAAGGTTTCGATTTTGATTAGTCTGATCGGATACGTATGCCACTTAACCCTTGCTGTCGAGTTCAAGCCAAATAATAATATAAATTATTAGCTTAGGACGAGTCTTGAATTATTTTACATGCTACGTGTTTTAGGCCAAAAATCATTAGAAACGAATTAGAGACTGAAAGGGGACGGCTGGTGTCTAGCACCTTCCTGTTGCATAATTTAGTCCCCGGACCTCTCTCCCGGTTTCGTAGGCTTGTCGTCCTTTTGGATACCTTCGAGTCAGTTGTAGGGCTTTTCTTATTTTCCCTTTTTTTTAAATAAAATAAGATGACGACTCTTAAATAAGTCCATTTAGTGGATTTATTTATTTTGAGGCGGTGCGCCACAGTGCCATTATTGCCTTCATTTATCAATACGTAGAAAATTGGAAGACCAATTGTCAGAAGAAATGAGAGCGTCAGGTCACACAATTAGTTCACTATGAAAAGACCCACTTCTTAAAGAGGAAATCATAATACTTTGCTAATTCATATAAATACACATGAGTGAACGTATGTTGTTGTTAGCGTGTATCAAAAATGCATTTTGTTCTTAAAAAGGAATCTCCAATCTATGTATACGCTTGAGTGGGTGGTTGATATTCAATGAAGGATGCCTTCGAAATCTCAATGACATAGTGTAATCTACAAATTGCTGGTCTATTTCGTCATTTTATCTCTTTTTTTTTAGCAGAACTCAAGGACAACAGAGTACTTTCGAATCGAGGTTAAGCTAATCTATGGATAGATCTTTCAAAAATATGTGGGAAGTCCAATCTCAATCATTAAATTTTGACCAATCTCATTGCACTAGTGGTGCTATGTGCACCTTCCCCTTTTTCATATTGAAAACGACTCACCTTTTTTAAAACTATGCCCCTCTAAACCCTTAAGCACCTCAAAAGCCGTAATATTCTGACTTTTCAAAATTCAGATGCATAGTCTGAATTCAGACAACTTTATCACAATATTAGAAATCCAAAGTCTACAATTCAACAACCAATTTGTATGTTCTACTGAGAGCTAAAACATTATGAATGACGTCAAAGCCATCTTAGATTATCTACTAAATCATAACATTGACTTTCAATTCTAGAAAAAATCTTCTTATCAGAGTCTTCATCAACCAAACTAGGCGCACCTTCAAGTTAAGTCATCGACAGCTTGAGACGCATCATATGCCTCTGCATAAACAAATATGGACTATAGTATGTCTTATTACATGCAAAACCAGTAAAACAACCTTGGAAGGGGAGGTGGTGAATAGGTTTTTTTATTTTAAATTAATTGGAGATTTAAGCTAATCACAAGCATGTATCTCAATCAAGCTCAATTAATTATGCTAACCACATAATCTTAAACAATTATAGAACAACAAATAAAGAGATTGAGCTACAGATACTTGATAAAGAGATTTAAATGATTCAGATTTGAACTACCCTCAACAAAACCCTTAGAACCCATGGTGAAGTCTCCACACTAAGCACAAGTGCAAATCAATAAAAAGCTCACCCTCAAATTAACAAGCCTAAGCCTCGATCACGATCTTTTTACAAAAATCAATGTGTACGGAGAAGCCCTCTTGATTGGAAGTCAAAAGCTCTAGTATAATAGAGAGATGAGAGAATTGATGACTTGAAGAAGGCTCATTGTTAATAATAGTTTGCTCATAAAGATACTCTCTTACAATATGAACTTATGAGATTGAAGAGATCAAATGTATAATTATTGAGCTTTGATGTATTTGTAAGAAATGAGACTTAGAAAAAGATGGATGATTGAAATCAATGCTCAAAATCAGTTTGTAGATTTTTTAGCTCAGATGGGTTGGTCTCAGCTAAAGTCGACATTATTTTTCTCCTCTCTCTGTTCATTTTTCTCATTGTCTTCAGTGTAGAATAGGCAAGGAAAAGAGTAAAATTGCCCCGGGTTCGTGATTCTGGTAGTTCTGGCGGAGTTTACCTTGGGAACTAATTCGAACAATCAAATAGGTAGGGACCACCGTTGTTACTAGCTACCAATGACGAAGAACGCCCATGTTGTGGCAATTCCACCTAGAAGGCCTACTCTCCAGCCAGTTGAACCAAAACCAACAATCAAAATAGGTCGTCTTTGTGTCTGTGGCTTCTGTCTATGCCTTTATGTCTTTTGCTTCTCTAATTAGTTAGAGAGGAGGATGGGGTAATAGTCACTCATATGAGTTGATTTAATGATTATAGGTTTTGGAAGAAATAAAGTCATTTTGAAGTAGGTATGTCATGAAATGTGTCAAAACTACAAATGCAATCGACTGTGTTACTAACGTAGTTAACTATATTCCCCCAAACTAGCAGTTGGAATTTGAAATTCCAAGTATGCAGTTGATTGCATTGGCTACTCTAAATTGTTGCCTCACACTGAGTGTTTTAAATTTAGTATATAACAGTGAGTGGATTGAATTGGTACCCCACACTTAGTCTGCTGTATTGGTGCCCTACCTCCACTAAGTGAAACAAAGAGGTCTGGTGTAATGGCATGTGTAGATCCTCATGGAGTGAATTCCTTGTGTTGGAATGCTAGGAAGAATTCCCATTTGCTGTTATGCATGCTTCGAAGATGTTATCCCAACAATGTTATGAGTGTTTCAATTATTGGTGGAGTCCTCGTGGTAAAGCCTTCCGAGTAGACCTCCTCATGGTACTTAGCATTTCTTATGAACTAGGCAAAGTTCATATCAACGTGTGGAAAGGGATAGGTTCATGCAGTGTGGTCGGCAAGGCGCATGGGCACAAGAGAATGATGCACTACGGGAAAATGATATAGTATAATGGGCACAATTTAAGTACGTGGTAGATAAGTGCGAAAGAATAACTCATGACATAGACGTGGTGGAAGCATACAGTTTTTTGGGCGCGGTACGTGTCGTGGTGTAAGGGACCTGGAAATAATGGGTGGAAAGAACACAGAGAAGGAAGCGTTAATTGAGCGTAAGGAAATTGCATTAACGAAAGCCATGGCATGAATAGTGTCTGGGGCAGCCCATCCACAGTCATTTCCTTCGTGCATTGCATGAATTTGTCCATTGATTTATGTTTTCTTCCATGTTAGTCCTTAACCCATAGTGCGTGTCAAAGATTACGGAGTGTAGAGGAACCAAAGTGCCCAAGACCATGGTTGATTTGCTAGGATGAGTGAGAAAGTTGCATCAAAGCAGCACATGGAAGGAGGCAAAGAAAAGGGCAAGGTCATGGCATGGAAAAAGACCATGGCCATGGCAATGCCTAGGGTAGAGCCCCTGATCGTGGCATTTTTTCGTCTTGTGTCTTGGGCATTTCTCTCAGTTTTAGCCTTTGCATGCAAGGCGAAAGGCGCATTCCAATTTTATTAGGTTGACTTCATTGACGTTCTAATTGTTATTTTAGTGACATGTCATCCTTAAAAATGGTCCCCAGTATGGCCATTGAGAACAAAAGAGACCCGGGCACTGAGCACATGCGTACTAGCTATTGCATTCTGTTGGTAGTCTTAAATTACAATGTCATGTTTGAGCAAAGTGTATTGGGAGATTTTTTAAGCTGGTAGTTAGTTTGTTGCGGTGGTCATGCACACTTAGAATAGTTCATGGTCTTGGCCACCTATAATACTTTTGCACTTGTTTTATGCATGGGGGTATTGAGAACAATTTGTAGATCAGGTCTTGTATTGAGGATCGTCTTGACTAATGAAGTCACCGAAGAAGGGGGATTAACCACAAGATCCATTTGTTATAACAACCAAGGGCACAATATACAAGGATGCGATGTCCTGGGCACGATTGAAGTGAGCGCACCAAGATTCGGTGGAGGTTGAGTGTATCAAGTGCTAGAGGTGGATGCCTAGGGCATCGAGAAAGCTTAGCATGGACACCAAAGATATAGAAAATCGATTAATGCAAGAGCTTTAAAATTTTAATAAGCATGTGCACTTGGGGCATAAAAATTGCTTAATGATAGACCTTCAAAATTTTAAACGAGTATGTTCAGTTGGGGCATCGCACACGTCAGTAGTGCTAAGTAGTTGAGATATCATCATCACTTTTTTATGAGGCAAAGAAATGATACGTGAAATAAACAAAGGTTTGTGGCATGGCTCGAGGTACCTTACGAACCACCTATCAAGTCATTAGGATCCCTCGTGATTGTATTACTTGTATTGAAGTTACAGCGGTGGCGCAAGACGCGTACTTTTGCCTTCTTTGTGATAAGTAGAAGGTGAGGAGGAAGAAAAACCCCGATGGAGTGGTAAAATCCTCAGTCAGGAATTGGGTGACATGCGGGCCCATGTGCGCTTGAGCTGGTTATGAGGCGGACGTCGAGAGCCAATTGCATCTAAGCCAAAGCTTGAGCATGAGCATGGAAGGTGCTAATGAGTAAGAAATGAAGAGCCTAAAACTTTATTGTGGTAATGCTATTCATGCTGATAAGCCCACGGGGAAGAGAGCCCCTGGATGAATGATCAAGAAGTAATAAGACCGAGGACATTGATGAGGACGGTGCCATAGAAGATGGCCATTGTAATGTTTCACAGAGCAAGGATGGGGCAGTGCCAATGTGACTTTGCATTGGACGATGATGGAGCACTATCGCGATGTGGCATACTGCTCAATAATGGAGTGTGTGAGTCAGCACATGTGATAGACCGTGTAGGATTAATAGACGCTTAAAGTTGAAGTGAGGAAATCGTGCGCATATATAAAACTTGAAGCTCGCCAAAGGAAGACTCAGTCTTGATAGTGTCGAGCCCTCTAAGCCGAGTCTCAGTAATTGTCATTGTATAAGCCCTTTTGCTCATAAATTGAACCATAATGTTCTTCAAAGAAACAATAAAAGCTTCGGGCTAGATTATCCCTTTTTACAAAAGTACTAGCCCAGAATCTCGTACCAAGTACGGGACGGTTTATTAACAGTAATATCTTTTCGTAGTTTTGAAATGCATAATAAAATATATTGCATATTTTTATAATTTTTTAGTTATTTTATCAAAGAAAGTTACTTTAATTTTTTGCTTCAATTTTTTATAATAAAATAAATTAACCCTTCTGGTGAAGTATCAATAAACATGTCATTGTGCATATTTGCTAATTCCGATTTGGTAACTATATAGATGAATAAAAATTAAAAGTTTATTTAGTACACAAAAAAGAAAAAAGTAAATTCTACTGAAGATAAAAATATGTGGAGAACATATTAAGATCAATTTGTTATTGCACAAGACATTTTATTATTCTCTAAGTATTTTTTAAAAATAATTTGTCCCTTTGAATGGGTTGTCCATAACGTTAATTATATATTAGTTTAATTTTGATAAAAACAATTTTGGTCCATATATTCGTTTATAGCATGTGATTTATAAAAGTTAATCAATACGACTAATTAGGTAACGATGTGTAGCATTTTTAGAAGCAAATGTAATCCACAAACAAAGTATACAGAGAAAATAGTAATCATTAAAATGTTTAACCAACATGACTATGTAGGATAGCTCAAAACCTTTGTAGTAAGAAAATTGTTGAAACAAAATTTAACCAATATTTTACAAATTATGCAATACCTATGTTTACTAAATAAGATTTTTCTTCAGATATAATAAGGTTTTCAATCTAAGATTTAATCTACATTTAGCACAACATAACTAATATCTTTTTAGAATTTATATGATATTCTACTCAGAATTATAAAAGCTAACATAAAATCATAAATGTTAAATTGTTATGGTAGAATTTAGAATGATTAAGAGTTTAATTACTCACAATAAAAATACCATAGAAAAAAATTGGCTTAAACTTTTCCAACATAAATGAGTTGAATTTAACAAATGCTCACATAATTAAGGTTTTAAATGTACACTCTTTTTTAATATATCTCATATAAAATCTGCATATTATGGTATTTTTACATTTAACCAATGCAACTAAATAGAATAGCGAAGACCTTAGAGTAAAGAAATTATTAACCAAAATTGTTAACCAACATATTTATCTAGTTAGATTCATATTTGAATTTATAGAAAACTTAAATATGAATTTGAATTAGTAACCAATTTTTCTTATTAAATCTCTTAATGATTTTTGTTTTACAGATTAATATTTCATGTTAAAGAGCTTTTTCGATATATCATATCTAAATAAAGTAATAGGTTACTATATTGGTTAGAAAATTTTAAATGTTTCAAATTGATTTTCGAATTGCATAAGGCTTATTACTCAAATGTTTACTATATTTGTCGATCTAATTAATTGTAAAATTAACGTTCAAAATAATGTTTGGAGATCTTTAGCAACATCAATATGTTTAATATTAGTTTTAATAACTCTTATCATATATTAGAAACATAATGTAATAAGGTGTCATGAGCTATCATTGCATTTCTCGCTTCAGTTATTAGATATTATAATTAAAGATCCCGAGTCAAGCTCGAGAAAGTTAATAAATTTTTTAAAAATTACAAAAAGTGTATCAATGCATACCATATTTCAAGAAATAGAAAGAGATTAACATCTTATGGAGAAACAAAATTTACTTTTGCTAAAACTATAATTGTTGGTAAGAAATTTTTAAAACTTTATTTGTAAGAGCTTCAAGTATTATTAAGTTCTTTTAGTGGTCCATTATGTAACCTTTAAAAATCAAGTCTCTTAGCTTGAAAAGTTAGGTTAAGAGTTCTTTATCTTCGAAATCGTAAATGTCATAATCCATTATTATCTTCTTCATGAATTATTATTTCAAGAAATCACCAACTTATTAAGATACGAACATGATATCCGGTAGAATATTTTTTTTCGTCTCATACACATTTAAAGTTGCAGTCTTTATTAGATAGTCATGCAATTGTTGCGAAATATTTGCATAGGTATATATGTTTGCTTCAGTTTCTTTGAACTATAAGTTTAAAGAACAATGAGTATTTGTGTTGTTCTGCCGTCGTTAGATTTTTGCATTCTTTAAGCTTTTCTTTTACATCGTCAAGCGGTGTTGTAACACAATCTACTTATTGTTCTTTCAACTTGCAGTTCAACGGAACTAAAACAAACATATATGCGTATGCAAATATTACGCAAGAATTGCATGACAATCTAATCAAGGCTTTATTAGTCAAAATCAAAACCTAATACATAATATATACATATATATATATATATATATATATATATATGTGTGTGTGTGTGTGTGTGTGTGTGTGTGTAGCATAAAGTTTAAATGTTGTATAATTGATTTTTTAGATTTATAAAGTCTACAAACATTGCAACAATTATTCCACGAATTTTGCAATAACAAATCGTAGTAAAGAGTTTGATTTGTTCTCAAAATCCTTACATATGGGATATAATTAGTTTGGTGGTCGTGAAGTCTTATTTAAAAATGTTGACTTATAATTTATTTATTAAATCTATATATATCACATTATTCATTTTTAACGATGATTATCTTATGCATATTACGTACATATCATATATATGAATAATAGTACTACATTTAACTCAATTAGAACGTCATTTCTTCTCTTCTAAATCTAATATGTTATTTTCGTTTTATCAATAGATGAATTTTTATATTCACATTAAAGAGTGATTTTAAGACTACAGTAATCAAAATTAAGTCATAATAAGTTAGTAAATTGATTAGGTTGAATTCTAAAATGTTTAGAATTAAATTCTAAATTATACAACCCTCATTATTCTTGTGAAATTAATCAAATTTAAAAATAAGGTACCTATCAAAATTCATATTCAATTGTTAGATCATTTTTTCTAAGTCTCGTAAGTTGTTTAATCTTAATTGTCATATTAATTGTTCCCTCTAAATCGAAAGTATTATTTTTGTTATATATATATATATATATATATATATATATAAGTTTTCATATTCATATTAGAGAGTGATTTTGAAGATACAATAGTCAATATTAAGTCCGAATAAGTTAGTATAATGATTATGTTAAGTTTTAGAGGGTGTTTGGAATTGATTCTAGAGCGGTCAAACATGATTAAATCAAGTTTGAGGTGTTTGACAAAAATAAGTAAACCGATTAAATTTGTTCTAATATGCTCAAAACTGATTAAATGTAGAATCTTCATTATCTTGGATTGTGATTTAATCAGTTTTGGAGAATCAAGTTTGATAGAGAGAATTACCAAATTATCCTAGAAATATATAAACAAACATTAAATACTCCATTTCAAGTTGAAACACTGTTTGGTAATTTTGTCGCATTAAACCTACTTTTATCTCTTTTTATCTAACCACATTCAACAACTTTTAATCTCTTATGTTTAAAATAGATTAAAGCTAATTTTAAAAACTGATTCATATTTAAGCAAAATCTACTTTTGAGAATCAATGTCAAACGGTCTCTTAGAATGACTAGTATAGAGTATGTGTGTTGCACGTGAATATAATCGAGAGTAATGTTTGAGATGATATTATTATCTAATGTAATTCAATTATGTTCTTATTTCTCTTGTGACTTATTTTAAAAGAAATGTATATTTGATGTTCGCAATTATATTCGGTTTAATGTTTGAAAATTTTTTTTGTAGGCTTCTAGATTGAAAAAAGGTTTGATGATACTGCTGAAAATAAAAGTAAATGAAGAAATTAAAAAAAATGAATCTACGTCTTTATTTTTGTAATCTGTTAAATTATTTTATGGTTAAGATTTGTAATTTTTAAGACCAGGTGTTTTATATTTTGTCAGTAAGAAATACAAAACATCCGGTCTTCAACTACAATAATCGAACATATATTTAGTTCAAATTGGCATCATATATAAGCCTTACTTTTTTATGCATATTTAACACTTTTTCATTTTTTTTCTGTTTTCCAACAATTTTTTTTCTTAATTGATTGTTCACGTCTTTTAGTTTCTTTATTTTGTTTCTCAGTTTTTCAATTGGTTAATTGTTTGCTAACCTAAAAATGCAAAAAAAAAAAACTCACAGTTCTCATTAACCAGTTCAATATCTAATGTTTATTTTATTTTAAACGAATTAAAAAGAGAATAATAAAGAAATTTATTTCTTCTATTATTCTTTCTCATCACACTTTTTTATTTTTAAATATAAATTCATTAACCAATGTTCTTTTAATTTCTTCAAAATTTTAAAAGGAAGTAATAAAAGAAGAGTGAGAATGCAATTGGCGTAATTAACGGAGGATATAATCGTTCAAAAATGATTTACAACATTCATATATTTTTAGGTAGTATACACACACAAATAAATATATCTTTTGCAACCATACATTTTGTTTTTCAATGTGTAAATGTAGGTTTAGATTAAATTTTTAACCTAATGTTCATCAAATTCATTACAAAAAACTAATTAGAGAAGGGTAGGGTTGTCATTGGAATAACTAACGGAGGAAAAAATTGAAAATGATTACAAAATTAATAATTAATAGTAGTATTTAGAGAAGGGTAGGGTTGTCATTGGAATAACTAACGGAGGAAAAAATTAAAAATGATTATAAAATTAATAATTAATAATAGTATTTATGAAAGGGTAGGATAATAATCTCATTTATGAAAGGGTAAAACTGTTATTGGAGTGATTAATGAAGGGTAAAAATAAAATAAAATGATTTACAAGATTCATTCTTTTATCGATCGTATAGATTAGAATTAGTTTCGATTTACATTGGGCTTATAGAAAACCTTCATTACTCCTGCAAAATTAATTAGATATAAAAATAAAGATCCTATCAAAATTTAAACTAATTTTTTTCGGTCAAAATGACCTTTGCATTGCATTATGAATAGTTAAAACTCTGTTTATCAATATGTACACTTATGCCTAATTAGCTATATGTATTTTTTCCTCATATATACAGTTAACTCTCCAACACTCTATCTGCATCTATATCACATGCCTTGCATAGTTCTTTAGTCCTTGTTATTGCTGGGGCTTTTGGCCAGCTAAGTATTTTGAACTGGATCAATTGCTGTGTTACAAACATACACCCTTCAACACTTGCTTGTTTGCTTTCAAAAATTCTTACATTCCTCTCCTGCCAAATACCATAGACTGTGGTAGCCACACACAGTCTTCCCAGTTTACTTTGAAAACTTTTTCCCTTAAGCTGTTGTGCTACAAGGGAACTTTATTGCCTCTAGGACTGCATCCTGACCTGTATCTACAATCTGCCCAAACCAATTTTCCATAGCTCAGTTGCAAAAGGGCATTGAATGAACTGGTGATCTTCAGTTTCCACATTCTCTACATAGTACACATTGGTCCTCTTGTAGTATATCCCATGATTTCAATTTTGCTTTAGTTCTCAACCCTCCTTTACTTAGTATCCATAGCATTATTGCACATCTAGGGATATTCCCTGTGAACCATATGAATTTCCATAAGGCATCACAGACCTCGTGCTTTCTAAATGCCTCCCAAGCTGATTTGATGGTAAATATTCCATTCTTGGTCAACTCCCATTGGCATTGGTCAGAGATTTCAAGATTTGGCTGTTGACAGTTAACCAACATAGTGTTAATAGCTTGGAGCTCATGTGATCTGTTTAGTAGACATCTTCACCTTCTTTCTTGTATGATATCACACACCCTTGCATTCTCCTGAAGACCAAAATCATATAAAGCCCTTTGCCCAAACAATCCAATCAAAGCATGCCCATTAATCCATCTATCCTTCCATAACCAAGTAGATATCCCACCCCCAATTTTATAATGGATAAACTGACTTCATATTGTTCTGAGCTTTAGCAATTGCACCATGTCCAGGATACAACCACAGGTGGTTTGAATGTCCAAAGATTTTTTCCTTTGATTATATAGGTGTGACTTAATTTCACCCATATGGAATCCTTCTTATGAGCTAGATCCCATAAGTGTCTACATATAGCTGCCTTGTTCCAATCCTCTAAACTTTTCAAGCCCAAACCTCCTTCCTTTTTTTTGGCAAACACACATCTTTCCATTCGACCTTACCCCCAGTACATTTCATGTCCTTGCCATGCGATATAAAAGCTCTAATTTTTTGCTCAATTTTTTTTATTATTCTCTTTGGCAAGATGAAGATAGAACACCAATAAATATGCATGCTACATAAAACAGATATGGCTAACTGTACTCTGCCAGCACATGACAACACCTTTTGTGGTCTAACTTGATATTCTTTTGGTCATTCTTTCTACATGTTTAAATCATGTATAAACTAATTAGTAAATCATGTTTTTATTCTAAATCTCATAAGTTATTTTTTGGGTGTATGAATTTTAATTTTTATATTAGAAAACACTTTTAAGGACATTATTATCAAAATAAAGTCTTAATGGATTAGTAAATTAATTAGGTAGAATTTTAGAATAATTAGAATTAGTTTTTAAATTAAATTTTGATTTTTTGTATGTATGAGTTTTTATGTTTATATTAGAGAGTAGTTTTGAAGATACAATAGTCAATGTTAAGTCCTAATAAATTAGTATAATGATAAGGTTGAGTTTAGAATGATTAGAATTAGTTTTTGAGTTTTAAGGACATAATTGTCAAAAAGAAGTCTTAATAGATTAGTATATTGATTAAGTAGAATTTTGGAATGAATATAATTAGTTTTTTAAAAAAATAAGACTTACTAATATAGGAGTTAATTAATCTAAAATAAGGATATGATGACGTGTCTGTACACAATTTTCGTGTCTAAACTGCAAGACAATATATAATTGCACAAAATTTAATTTATCAAATTTAAATTAACGGTTGCACCACTATGTGATTTTTACATAAAATAAATGTAAATCGTCTGATTTGATCTGCGTTTTGTTCACGATCCAAGGGCTGAAATAGCCTGATCATGAAACGTGGATTTTGACCTCTTCAATCTTTGTGGTTGAAAGATCGTCAAAACGATGCTTGCCTCGGGCTTTGAAGTTTTATCCCGAACAAGTGCGGCAATCCTTGACTTGTAGCAATCCTTGACCTATAGAATTGTAACATCCCAGAATTTTCAGAACGTTAACACTCGCTCGATCATTTCACTAAGCAATATTATCCTCAAAGTTTTTCCAAATAATATCATAACTTTCAGAGCAACTAAAACATCCATCAATGTATTTCTCTCAGTGTACAATCATACTTGGAAACTAAATTTAAACCCGAATAATTAATAAACTAACAAAGTCACCCACGCAGGGGTTCTAACATTCAATACCGATAATTTAAATCATTTTCTCTCTTTCACTCGGCTCTAATCCATATTCAGGTAACCTACAGATGGTTGTGACCTGCGGAAAGAAAGTCAAATGAGAGTGAGCTTTTAAGAGCCCAGTAAGGTCAATCAAAGATTTAAACAATAAAAATGATTCGGACGGTTTTATTTTTAAACCAAATACCAACTTTTAAAAATGGAGAACAGAATTATTCAAATAATTTTCTATATACAATCGAATGATAATTTTAAAAGGGTTTTCAAAGAAAACCACATCATTTCAATATAAGCATAGGGATGAGTATTAACTCAATCCCTTAAATCAAAAATCATTTTGAAACACTTCAGGTGCAATAAAACAGAAAATAGGAAACATTGAACATGAGCAGTACAATATAGCAAAGCCACCCGGCAGTGCTCGATACGATTTACATATGCATATGTACACTGACTAATCCATCTAGGTACTACTTTAACCCAACCAATAGACCATTCTTATAACTCCAACAATACAGACCATCCTTATAACTCTCAGGTTACTAACTCATGTCAACATTGAGAAGCAATAAATAGAATTGAAAATATTTATGATGATTGAGTCAATAAATAGATAAGTGTAAATCAGAATTTCAAAGGATCGCTAAATGGCTCAAATTTGAGTTTCATGGGCAGTTTAAAAACATTCTTATATCAATCACAAAATCAACATTTAATGTAGTCTATAAAACTATTAAAATAAAGCATTTGAAATCAGACAATGATACAGGGTTCGGAGAGAAAATCCTTATCTCGATCCACGCTATGCTACGCAACCTCGATTATAATTCTTTGAATAAACCGAGATTGGCAGATCCATGTGTTAGAACATAATCTATGCTACTATACTAATAATCTAATATCAGTCACCCACCACATGCTCACTTCTAACTCCGAAATCGCTCAACTCAAAGCGCGCCCGCATGCAGCCAATCTATCCCGAAAATCCCGTACACTCCTTAATGCGCAACAATATTCTAAATTTATTATAAATTACAATATAACACTTTTATAGCTTAAAACATTATAAAGTCAAAATATGAATTTTCTGAATTTTTGAATAATTTTGAATTAAAATAATTTCCTTAAATACAATAAAAAAACCCATAAATTGCCAAAATTGCTTCCAGCTAAAAATAAAGTCCCATAATTTTTGTAATAGCTTTAAAATATGTAATAAAATTATAAATTTAAATCAGAAATTAAAAGGCATTAAAACTATTTTTAAATTATTCATTTTGCTAAAACCAATGCGATACTGAAACCATAGAAAATCAACTCCAAAAATCAGCAAATTCAAACTGAGTCTTATTTATACCATAAAGACATTACTATAATTTTTTCCAAAACATTTTCAGAGGTTTAAAGGCTCCAAAAGAATTTTCCAAATCTGAAATTACAGAAAATACTAAAAATACATACGATTGCAGAAAATTATAAACTTTTGCTAAAAATTCTAATATAGTCTAACGTATTATACTATAAAGTTTTACGTGTTAACTATAACCATGCACTAGTTTATGCATGTGTTGAACTTAATGCTAACCCACTGCCCGCTCCGTACTTCTCTTCCCTTCTTCCCCATGTCTGCACATAGTCCTCTTCACACCCACTTGGACAACCACAAACTCACACATATACACACACACACACAATACCCACACAAGCACACACTCACGAATCCACACACACACACACACACACACACACACACACACTACTGCATGTTATAACACACACCATATTCACACATAATACACACACGCACACTGTCACACACATTAGACACAAAAAGTACATGCACAACCTCAAAACACACACAGTTATTTGCACACACATTCACAGTTGCCTGCTTGCCTTACCCTCACGCACTCCTGCAAATACACACACATTACTTCACATAAACACACCCACACACAGCTGAACCCTGGCAGCTTCACACACACACACACACACACCCCTAACCCAAACACACAGTAACACACACACACACAAGCACACACACACACATCATTGCAGCACACTCAAACTCACGCACCCAGCTGCCCAAGCACACACACACACACACACATCATTGCAGCACTCACAAAAAGAGAAAAACACTCTTTCATGCACATAGTAACACCATTTTCATCTTCTCCCTCATGCAATTTACTCCATGACACCTAGAGCTAAATCACAGCAGGTTGGACCCTAAAAAAAATTCACACACACAGGCCATACATTTATCACAAACACACAAAAACTCTCAAAGGCACTCCCTCACGGCACACTCTATTCACACCCAGCTTCCAAACACTTCACACACTCACTATCATGCACAAAATGGCCAACCCATTTGTAGTGGGTCTCCCAAACGCACTTACACAGGCACACGGCGTGAACCCTTTTATCTCACTCATAGCATCCCTCCCTCTCTCTCCCTCTCTCTCTCTCGCTCTCTTGCGCATAGATATAAACCCACATACACCCCGCGGTATCACCATGGCAACCATGGTTGCCCTCAATCCCTTCACACCCACAAATATACACATATATTTCATCTACATGGTTCTAGGCATACCCAAATTTAGTTGAAATGAAAGAAAACTCACCCAACATCAAATCATCTCGCTGGAAACCTTGTCGTCTTTCCCTTCCCTTCTTTCTTTTGCTTTCCCTCTCTCAGCCGAACTTCAGAGAAAACGGGAATAGGAAATAGAGACGGTTGCCCTATAGTATAAGCAGATATAAAACCCTAAATGGCAATTACCAAAAACCCCCTCCAAGTTTCGTTAGTTATTCAAAGTTTACCCAGAATATTTTATTATTTTAAAAAGGGTCCAACGTAATTAGTTACGATAGTTTAAATGTGCTAAGAAGTTTCTAATGGGTTGTTATATAACGTCACTTCATTAACTGTCGCTAAAGTGGCTACATAAAAATATCAACGCTAACTATAAAAAAAAATATTCGCCACTAAAATTTCTAATTAAATTCGAAAAATATCAGGGTATTACAAGAATCACTGATGTTGAAGGCGAATCTCACTTTGATATTGAGGATCAAAGATAGATTAATCTTCTTCATTGAGAATGCTCGATTGAAGAACGACACTAAATTACTGCGTATTGTTCTTCAAATGAAGCGTAATTATGTGCTTTCGACAAAGTTCTGGCAGAGCGCTAGCTTGCTTGCAGAAACTCAATGTCAGAAGTGCTCGATTGAAGAACAACACTATATTAGTGCGTGTTGTTCTTCAAATAAAGCACAACCTGGGAGACGACGGAGTTTTGGCTTTGAACGCGGAGACCCTGTCTGTGTCCTCTTTCTTCTCCACCTTAAGCCTTTTATTTATAGGCCTCTGGTAGGCTTCTTTTTGAAAATTCCATGATTTGAGCTTTGACTTTATAATTAAAGAGATTTTGTCTCCCTTTAATTCAATCATGATTTCTTGATTAAATGGATTCTTATTTCTATTTTATTTAGAAATTCTTTCAGTAAGTCAAAGTTGACTTATTTCAGTTTTGTGGTAGCAAGGCCACACTTGGGCAAGGCCTGTTGACCAAATAATATTAATTGGATTGGTTCTTCTAATTCAAGTTCGGTCCAAGCTCGTTATCTGGTTGGACGCCAAGTCAGCATTCGAGCCGTGCTTTTTGCGACGTTGAATATTTGACCAGTCAACAAAATATTATATTATTAACTGATAAACAATTTTGGTGTCTACAAATTGCCCTCACTTCAAGACTTGCGTGATACCTCTTTTTGTTCGTTGCTGTGCGAGGCTTGAAGTATCTGTCTTTTTTTTCTTTGTAAGTAAGGAAATTATTTTGATTGCGCCCCACCAATGAAATTGGCATCGACTCACTTGCTTAGCACTTGCCACCAATGGATCTCTAGGATTGTTTGCATTTATGAAGTAATGCCAACCCACAAGCTACACGGTCTCGACGGTTGTGACATTCTAACCAAAACTTTGGTGACTAACAAGCTCATTGATCATGTAAGCGTCTCGGTCACCAGTCATTGTGTGAGTACACAATGTTATCTTGCCCTGAATATAACCTCTTTTTTTTTGCATGGGCTTTATCCATGAAGTTGGCACTGACCCAAGGTTCGTTGCCTTGTCTGCTTAGGGTTTCTTGCCTTTATATAATGAGCTATAATGGACCTTGACTTTGACAACCGCATCAGTGTTGCCCTCAAGGCTAATTGAGCCCTTCATCGTTCCATCGGTCACAACCATGTGCGTCCCAGTGTCGTCATTATACCCGAACACAATCACAAATTAGGACGGGTTACCTCGTTTCACCGCTAACAACCATGCACTAACCAAATCCTCCACAACCACGCACATGGACTAAGACGACTTATTATGTTTTACCGCCAACAATTATGCACGAATGGTACCTCCACAACTGTGCAATCATGCTGGTATTAGTCAGAGGAGAAGGCATATCCTGTGCTGGTCCAGTTACCGATGATGATTGGTCAATGACAGTATTAGCATGGCAGCATGACAGTGGCGGTTGGATCGAAGACCATCACGACATTGATGGAAGGCAGTGGGAGTAGCGGTCGGTCGGTTGTAAGATCTGGTGGCGTTGAGTGAAGGAATGACAGCAGTAGGTCGGTGACTAAAATGGTGGCGCAATGGCGGCGATTGAAGTGGCAGTGTGTTCGATGCCGTGAAGTGGCCTGCCGACGACCAAACCAACCACCGATTTGGGGAGGTTGCCACTGCTGGTCGCATGTGCTCATCGCTTCTAGTGTTGCCCTCCTTACTACTGTTCCCACCGGAGCGCCATTGCTCGTTGACCCTGCTGCCGCTGGCACGCTGCTGATTGTCGTGAAGAGCTCACGCCTTTCTGCTTCTCTTTTGATCCCTTCGTCCCAAAAATACCGATCGCTTTTACTTTGCATGCATATTAAGGGTTTTAGTTATGTATTGTGTATTTTTTCCATTTTACTCTTTAGAGAGGGGAGAAGAGAGTGAGCCATGAAAGAGAAAATTGGTTGGTAGAGTGTTAACTGTAGAGAGAGAAACAGAATAAAAAGAGTAAAGTGGTGGGCCAGGAGAGAAAAAATGAGTTGGTAGTGAGTTAAATGTGGAGAGAGAAATAGAATAAAAATATTATAAAAAGGATAAATATGTAAATATACCTACAGAATCTTTCTTAATTTAGAAGTGATTAATTTTTATGGGACGACTCAAAAAGGAAAAATTATCAATTATTAAGGGACGGAGGGAGTAATTATCTTCTTCTTTTATTTCTTCTTGGCCCCACTTTTTCTTTTGACTTTTCTGTGCCAGTTTTTCTTCTCTTCTCCGTTTGTTTCTTTATTTCTTTTTTTTTTTCTGTTTGTTTGTTTCTTCTTGAACATTATGACTTTTGTTTCTGCCCCCCCCCCCCCCCCATATTATTCATACTTTTCTTCACCACTTTTTCTTTTCTCTTTTTTTTTCTCTCAAGTAGTTTATTATTTTTTTTATGTCTTAAAACAAATTTCTTCTCTTGCCTCCTCTGAGTGCCTTAATTTAATGAGCCATTTTTTTTTCTTGTGAGCAGGTTCAAGTTGTCGATGTGTTATTCAGTGTAGCGCCGCTAAAACAGATGTAGAGACTTATAGCTTATCGAACTGATTGGAAGATCCATTCTACACAACTTTCATCTTGATTTTTCATGTGTGCAGGTCATTATCGACCTAATGGATGTGACAGTAGCAAAGCTCCTCTGATTGGCCTTAGAAATGCGCTCGACATGTCTCGTACGTGGACTTTCCCTCCTGTGCAAGTCCTCTATTGACATGCATTTATGAGCACGACCGCAACAAGACTCATTTGACTGCCTCTACAAATGTGCTCGACATGTCTTGCACGTGGACTTTCCCTCTTGTGCGAGTCCTCTGTTGAACTGCATTTTGGACATGATCGATGCAAGACTCATTTGATTGTCTCCAGAAATGTGCTCAACATGTCTCCCACGTGGACTTTCCTTCCTGTGCGAGTCCTCTGTTGACCGACACTTATGATGTGATCGTCTTCATTTGATCAGAAGAAAAGTGTGCTTGACAAGACATGCAGTCGGACTTGCCTTCTTTTGCGTGCTTCTGGCTGGCCTGCACTTCCACAAGATGAAGACGGCTTTTGATTCTCATCGCATTGGAAGTGTGCTAGACAAGACATGCGATTGGATTTGTCCTCTTTTGCATAGTCTCTCGTTGACTTACACTTCCACAAGTTTGAGCTCGGCAGGACTCGCTGTTGGACTTGCCCCCCTTTCCTTGGCAGTTGAACTTAACAGGGTTTGCTCGTTCCTTGTGCTTGGCATGAAAGGCTAATTAGTACTTTATCATAGGCTGCCATTGTTTTATTTTTCTTTTCTTTTCAGGGTTGGGTCGTTCAAAGTTTTAGCTCGTGCCAACCATGAGCATTGATATTGCAGTTTAAGCTCGTGCTGAGGAGCGTTTTTCATACAGTTTAGGCTCATGCTGAGGATTGTTGACCGTGCAGTTTAAGCTCGTACTAAAGAGCGTCGACTGTGCATTTGAAGGTCGTGCTGAGGAGCATTGATCTTGTCGTTTAAGCTCGTGCCGAGGCGTATTGACTGTGCATTTTAAGCTCGTATTGAGAAGCTTTGTTTGTGGAGTTTAGGCTCATGCTAAGGAGCGTTGACTATCCAGTTTAAGCTCGTGCTGAGGAGCATTGACTTTGTAGCTTAAGTTCATGCTGAGGAGCATTGATTGTGTAGTTTAAGCTCGTGCTGGGGTGCATTGAGTTGATCTTGCAATTTAAGCTCGTGCTGAGGAGCGTCGACTGTGCAAATTAAGCTCGTGCTGAGAGCATCGATTGTGCAGTTTAAGCTCGTGCCGAGGAGCATTGATCTTGCAGTTTAAGCTTGTAATGAGGAGCGTTGATTGTGCATATTTGATATTGTAATTTAGGCTTGTGCCAAGGAGCTTTGATTTTGCTCTTCACTTTGAGCATCGGGCTTGATCAATAAAGACGACTTGCAGCTAATTGAAGGGCTTCAGAGCTTAATTTCCAACTAAATTATGCGATGTTGACTTTGAATTCGGACTTAAAGCTTGATTAGATGAAGACGACTTGCAGCTAGTTGAAGAGGCTTCAGAGTGTGATCTCCAATAGATGATTCAGATTTCACCTTAGAATCCGGGCTTAAAGCTTGATCAGATGAAGATGACTTGCAACTAGTTAAAGGGCTTTAGAGCTTGATCTTCAACCAAATAATGCGACATTGACCTTCGAATCCAGGCTTGAAGCTTGATCGATGAAGATGACTTACAGCTGGTTGAAGGGCTTCAGCACTTGATCTTCAACAAGAAGTGTGATGTTGACCTTCAAATCCGGGCTTGAAGCTTGATCGGATGAAGATGACTTGAAGCTAGTTGAAGAGTTTCAAGTGCTTGATCTTCAACCAGACAATGCGATGTTAACCTTCGAATCCGGGCTTGAAGCTTGATCGAATGAAGACGACTTGCGATTGGTTGAAGGGCTTCAGCATTTGGTCTTCAACCAGATGATGCGACATTGACCTTCGAATCTCAGCTTGAAGCATGATCAGATGAAGACAACATAATTTGGATATTTTTTTTAATATCCAAAGGTCATAGAGCTTGATCTTAGTTATGATTTTAGTGCGTCCCTTGTGAAGGCTTGACCTCTTTACATTTAGAGGGGCTTTAAAGGGATGCTGAGTCTTTTGAGGGATCTTTCAAGCTTTTGATGCCCCCATCACGGAGGCCTTAGGTGATCAGTTCTCTTGCCGCAAAAAGCTGAAGAGAATATAGCCCCAAAGATGATGGAAGTGGTGTTTGATTCTTCCACTTCCTCATCATCTAGATGGATTTTGCCTTTTTTAGACAAGTACATAATCACCTCCTTGAGTGTGAAGTGCTTTTCAGTAGGATAACTGATGAGATGGTGGTACTTTCAGTATCTTGACTCATTAACCTGCCTCATCTCTTCCGCACGTTTCATCTTAGAGAGATCAATAAGCTTATGTTCGAGTAGGAAGTCTAGTATCCCTGGGACTTCTGAGTCTGAAAAGGGATAGACTTTTTGTTCAAACTCTTTGAACTTTGGCCATGGACTTTTTCTCCCTTGAGGCTGAAAAGGGATAGACTTTTTGTTCAAACTCTTTGAACTTTGGCCATGGACTTTTTCTCCCTTGAGGCTGATTTTTCTTCTTGTCTTTTTTCAACATTTTATGTTTGTTGGAAATCTTTAGTGGAGTTGTAATGACAACCAATGAATCTTCTGTGGTTGCTTTAGAACTTAACCACCACTTTGCTTCTCTGGTGTCTTCATGGGGGTCACCTATTGGTAGGTTATTTCCACCGTGACTTGCTATTGTGATCTCCATGTTGTGGCCACGTGTTGCCAGCTCCTCAAAGGTATCGGGTTGTTACCTTGTAGAATGTATAGCAGCCCCAGCACATGCCTTGCATACACATTTCTACAACAGAGGCTTCAGACAGTCTTTCTTTGTAGTCTAAGCTCAAAGCTCGCCATCTGTTGATGTAATCCACTATAGGCTCCTCTTTTTGTTGCTTGGTGTTTGAGTTCCATCATACTCACAGAGCGACGGGTGCTGTAGAAGCGATTTTGAAACTGCCAATCTATTTCTTCCCAACAGTCTATCGACTCGGGTTCTAAGTCTGTATACCAATCGAAGGCATTTCCTTTGAGAGATCGAACATACTGCTTCACGAGGAGGTCCCTTTCTGTTCCAGCATTGTTGTAAGTCTCAATAAAATGGGCGACGTTGTAACATCCCAAAATTTCTGGAACGTTATCACTCAATCAACCGTTTACACTAAGACAATAGAACTCTCAAACTCAACCTATTTAGAATCATCAACCAAACCATTGGATAAAATAATGCTCTTAGCATACTGTCATAGTTGAAACATCAATGTCTAAGTCAACAATTATAAATATCAATAATAACCCACGCAAGGGTTCTAATGACCAAAACAAAAACTAAATTTGTCTTTCCCTCGCTCGAATCTATTCCAAAACCAATGCGATCTATTGTTGGATTTTACCTGCAAAAAGGAAGTCAAAGGGGAGTGAGCTTTTGAGAGCTCAGTAAGGTCGCTCAAACAAAGAAATTACAAAATAATTTACGAATACAAAACAATGATGGTTTTGTTCAAAGAAATAATTTGATGATGAATTCCAGAATTTTCATAATGATTACAACTAATTCAATCAGATATCAATATGACTTTCGGATACGATGCAAACAATCCCAAATGTTATTGAACATGAGTAGTTGCAAAGCCACACAGGCAATGCAGGGTAATTACTTAGCAAAGTCACACATGCGATACTCACTAACACTTTACACCGGCTAGTCCATTAAGGCACTAGCCTACACCAATACACCGGCTAGTCCATCAAGATACTAGCCAACACCAATACACCGGCTAGTCCATTAAGGAACTAGCCCACACCAATATCCTCCAATATACCCCAACTCCCGCCAAACACACCAATGCAGAAACTCATGCCAATTAACAAAATGACAACAAATCGATAATGCAACATGTTATTCAATCGATGGACAATAAATATTGAGCACCGATAAGAGTTTCAATAAACGATTTTAAGGCTCAATGACATGTTTTTTCAGGCAAACATTGCGACTTAATCAAAATAACAGAATCCAAAAGAATAGCGATAACAATTCAGAAAGAATATCTATGAGGACAAATAGAGAAAACTGGGTTTTAGAAGAAATCCCTTCAATCAAAGCGCTGAAGCTACAAACGCTCTCGACCAAATTCTTCGAGATTAACCTTGGTTGGCAGAGTCATTAATCAGAATACTTATTCATACTACTTACATTAAAATCAAAATATAATTATCTATAGCGTACCCATTTCTCTACTCGGACATGATGAAACTTGGAGCGTTTCCCACACGGCCAACGTACCTCGAAATTGGTCACTCTCCGAGACTCAGAAATATTTCAAAAATATTCTAATCATTCATTAGATATTATTTATAGCTTAATACGGCTTATGGATTAGAAATATAATTTTTAATTTTTTTATTATTTTTAAATTAAAAATAATTTCCTTAAAAACCTATAAATTGTCATAATTGCTTCTAGCTGGAAATAAAGACTCAAATTTTTTTATACAAACCTTAGTATATGTATAAAAATTATAGAAATAAAAATTAAAATTTAAAAGGTGCTAAAACTATTTCTTTATTTTTTCGTTTTGCCAAATTCCATGTGATATGGAAAATGATAATAAATCAACTCTAAAAATTATCAAACTTTTACTGAGTCTTATTTATACCGTAAGGACATTACTATAATTTTTTGCAGAACATTTTCATGGTTTATAGGCTTCAAAATAATTTTATCATTTGAAGCTTACAAAAAATATTAAAAATAGATATGATCTCAGAAAATTATGAAATTTTTACCAGTAATTCTAGCATAGTCTCAGGTACTATTCTATAAATCTTCACATTTTAATCTTCACTATACGCTATCCAAAGTTCATGCTAAACCTAACGTTAAACTACATACACACACACACACACACACACACACACATCACAACACAACACTTGTACACACACATCACAACACTTCACCACTCCCACTGTCGTTCTCTACTCTATTTCCCTGTTTCCTTTTTGTTCAACTCACTTCAACCACATAGCACATATATATACATACTCACACACTGTGAACACATCTTCACACCCACCATAGGTTCATATATCTTCCATTAAATCTACATCACAAACACACTCACACACAACTACACAGTCACGCACATACATACCCACACCTTACCTGAAAACCCACATGTATATAACAGACACACATATAGTTTCACTTCTATCTTCTCCCATTATTTACTCATAACCCACCTCACATGAACACATGAGCTTCCCCCAATGCCTTCTGCATTCCATGCTCTTATTTATGCAACACTTCAGGGCTGCCATTTCAGCCCTTTTTCTCCACAAAAACCCCCTCTTCTCTTCCTTTATACACACTCAAAACACCAGTTAACAACACCAAAGACACGCACCAAATTCTCTCATGCAACACACACAATTACACGACACATGCACAGCTCATGCCCACTGTTGTGCGGCAGTGGGTCTTGTCTCGAACCCCCCCCCCCCCCCCCTTTTTTCTTTTGCTTCCTTCTTCTTTGCATTTACTCATCTTTGACAAGAGAGAAGCTGAACCTTTATTCTCTCTTTGCTTTAATATGCCATTGACAGGAAAGATCTAAATACATATCGTGTAGATGGCTCATTCTATCGATTTAAATGAATAGCCATCGCTGTTAAGAACAACCGAGACCCAATGAGAATTTGCGCATAGCTCTTAGTTACACATGCATACATATATAGATACACACCTTACACCCATGTTACCTTATGTATATACACGCTTACAGCACTCCCACATCAAGAAAACTCACGGGTCATCCCAAACAAAAGCAAAACTCCTCTAACACCTGGATAATTACCTTTGCACCAGATGACTGTGCCGCCACCAACCATCAATTGAGACCACCGAAAATAACAAAAAGAGAAAACAATCGCCACAAAACCACACCCATCAAGCCACAACCAACACAGCACCACGCAACCAAAACACTTTGTCTACACGGCTGAAATTCAGCCCCTCTACTCACATATATACGCATAAGATTCATATTCATAACAACGATACGACAACCCAAAACTCACCAAAAAATTGAACCCTTTATGGCCTTCTAGCGCTATGACATTTACCCAGTTATATACCTACCGAAACACACCTATATATGTATACATATGAAGTATAAATTTGTAAAGCAAGCTTACCGAAAAAAACTTTGCCGGAAGAGTCCTCGATCGCTCTCTTTGCAGCCCTCTTTCTGCTCCTCTCTTTCTCTCTTGATGTGTGACAGTTACAGGGAGCCTTGACGGCTGCCCAAAAGGGTTTGCAGATTATAAAAAAAAACCTAGTTTGGTATATAACCGCAAGTCCCCCTACCTATCATTAGTCGCACAAAATTTTCACCCGAAGCTTTTATTACTGCAAAACAGTCCAAAAATAAATACTTATAATTATTTATGCGCGAGGAAAAATTATTTACGATTGTTACGTTATCCCGTTTGACCAATCGTCGCTAATAAGCACACCATTATAAAATTTGATTGTCACTAAAAATATTTCAATGCTAGAATACACATCGACATTAAATATATATAAAAATATATCTCTTCTAATAAATATACCGATATTAAAAGAAAATTTTTGATTGCCGCTAAAGGCAGTTGATAAAAATTCGGTAACGCTAATTGTTACTAAACACTTCAATCATTAATACATATATCTGTTAACATTAAATTATTAATTATTGTTTCTAAAATAAATTTGTCGCTTAAGGTTGCTACTTAAAATAACGGTGCTAACTAAAAGTTCCGTCGCTAAAATTTCAAAAAAAAAGAAAAAATATCGACTCTAAAAATGTATTCGCTGCTTAAGAATATCGGGGTGTTACAGACGTGCTGCCTTGGCTTGCCCTTCCCATCAAACTGTTGAAACTTAGGCGGTTGATACCTGACTGGCATCCTCATGTTGCTGATTCTCTTTGTATAAAGCTTCGAATACATGAGAGTGACGCGAGACAGTCCTCCGTGTTGGGCCCTGATTGTGCTTGCTGTCATGTCTTGCAACTACTGGACAGATAAAGAAGCGGCAGAGATGGACTTGCTCTCTTTGCTTTCATATTCACCGGAGGTAGATGCATCTGGATGCTCGTTGGTATCAGCTTGATTAAGAGCCTTGTCCACATCATCCCTGTCACCTGACTATGATTCTTCACTTTTCTTCGATTCCAACTTGTTCATCAAGTTTGCAATCTGAAGATCTTTTTCCTCTACTATCTTTGTGAGTTTTTCAATTGCACGAGACATAGCGGTTTGTTGCTCTTCAAGTGAAATAGCACTAGTCATCATAACCAGCAAGGTGAATGGATGCTCATAAGTATTTGATGCCATTGACGTGTAGTGGATGCTTTGATTATCTTTTTGCAGAGAAGGAGATGAGAGGCAGGGTGGTCCTATCGCCAGAAATTTGTACACACATATTTCGTGTCTAAACTGCAAGATAAGAAATAAGTGCACTTAATTTAATTTATCAAATTTAAATTAATGGTTACATCACTCTGTGATTTTTACATAAAATAAATATAAATCCTCTGATTCGATCTCCAGTTTGTTTATGATCCAAGGGCTGAAATAGCTTGAACTTAAAACGTAGATTTTGGCTTCTTCAATCTTTGCGGTTGAAAGATCGTCAAAATGGTGCTTGCTCGAGCGCTTAGAAGTTTTATCCCGAACAAGTGCGACAATCCTTGACTTGTAGCGATCCTTGACTTGTAGCGATCCTTGATGTCGAAGGCAAAATTAATCTTCGTCGTTGAGAGTGCTCGATTGAAGAACCTCACAATATTAGTGCATGTTGTTCTTCGAATGAAGCACAACCTAGGAAATGACTCAGTCTGTGTTCTCTTTCTTCTCCACCTCAAGCCCTTTATTTATAGGCAGGGTGATAGGCTTCTTTTTGAAAATTCCATGATTTGAGCTTCGACATTATAATTAAAGAGATTTTGTCCCCTTTTAATTCAATCAGGATTTCTTGATTAAATGAATCCTTATTTTCATTTAATTTAGAAATTCTTTCCTTAAGTCAACGTTGACTTATTTGAGTTTTGTGGTAGCAAGACCACACTTGGACAAGGCCTGTTGACCAAATAATATTAATTGAACTCATTCCACTACAAGAAAAAAAACTTTTTGTGACGGAAAAATCCGTCGCTAAAACTTTTATCGACAAATTTACCGTCGCTAAAAGTCCCTCGTATAAAAGCCCGTTACTAAAAGTTTGGTGATAGAATTTTCAAATCCGTCGTCTAATATTGCACTTTTTGCGACGGAGTTATTTATTAATTAGCGACGGAATATTCGTCGCTAATTATATTTTATGCATTTTAATTTATTTTTTGTTTTATGAAATTAGCGACAGAATAAATGTTTTAGCGACGGAATATTCCGACGCTAAATAAGATTTTTGACGAAGAAAAAGCTGATAGTATGAACACTTTTAGCGACGGAAATAATCCGTCGCCAAAAGTCAAAAAATTAAATATTTTTTATTTTTCTATTACCCAGACCTGTAATAAAAATTTTAATTCTCAACAACAACGCACAATAATCAATACACAAAGAAATATATATAATCAATCATAAAAAATATTTATTATAAAAAAAACTCATGATGTACAAGCTGGGAACCGGATACAGCCGGTTAGGGGAGGGGAGAAGAGTACAAGCCGGGCAAGGGGGGGGACAAGCTGGGACCGGGCACGAGAAGGGGCTCATCAGGGGTTGCCGAGTCCCGGATCTGGATCCTGCTGATCCGGGGCTGGCTCGGCATGTCCAGCAGCGGTACCCTACTGATCCAGCTCCTTGATCATCCTCAACACCACTGTAGCAATGCGCTGGATCTCCTCGTCGTCCAACGGATGCCGAGGAGCCGGTGTCTGTGGAGGGGCAGGGGGTGAGGATGCTCCTATCACGGCACGAGCAGTCGTGCTAGGCAGGCCGCGTATGCGGCCTTTCGGCCGATTGACGACCTCCGGCGTATCCAGCCATCGCTTCAACGCCCCAGTACTCGCACCCGTACTAGTGGACGCTGATGGCTGTCCAGACTGCTGCTCGGACCCCCTAAGCTGTTCATACGAGGCCTGCAAAAACAGTGATTTAAAGATATGTTAGGGCATTAATTAGCAACAGACATTGAGGATAGAAAGAAAAAAATTAACAACTTAAACAAATTGACTCACCTGGGCAATATCTGAAACATAGTCGCCAGCCCGGTGCGCCTCGTCCTTGTCCTTCTTCCGCACGTGCGTCTGATTATACGTCAGAGCTATGACCTCATCATCCTCCAGATCCGGGTTCTGGACCGCATTCATGTGTCGGACGATGTCGTGTGGCACCGACCCCCCGTGTGCGTCGGATCTCTGTTCTGTCTGTTCTCAGCCCCGCTCTTACTCTTGGCGTCCCAGCCTGGATCCGCAGCCCACCGATCTATCATCTCCCCCATACAGTCAGAGATATCCAATGTGGGGGATATCTCTTCATCTCCGTCATCGGGCACCCTCGGGCAGCATCTTCTTTGCCCGGTCCCGTGCATCGTGGAGCCATCGGCGGTAATTCTTGCCGATGTAAGCAAAGAAGGCCTGCTGCCCCAGTGCCTGCTGCTCAGGCGAGTCAAACGTGAAACCCTCCTGTAAGGCATTCAATAACACAAATTAACTACAGAAAACAAACTCTAATTAAACAAATACTATCGCAGAAAAAAATACTTCACCGTACCAGCCACTCCTCCCATAGGGACTCCCTCGCAGCGGCATCCCAGTCCTTCCAGTACAGGCGTGGCTCGAAGAATCGGCCCTTCACAAGAACGCCGATCTTCGTCCTCGCCTGATTCTCCAGGATCCTGCCAAAGAAGTAAATAAATAAATTAATACAGTTCAAATATAAATTAACACCCCAAAATTTTAAATATAAGGCATGATGTGATTTTTTTTTACTTACAGGCCCTCCTGGTGAGCGTAACTCTCTGTTTACGCTAGGGCCACGGCCTCGTCGAGATCCTACAAAACACAGACATTAATACAATTCAAATTTACTTTAAATATAAGGCTAGCAAAAATGTACTAAACACCGTTATCAACTATACCTGAGGTAGAACCCACGGAAGAAGGAGAATCAACGCGCGTGTGGGATGAATCTGCATTGGGGCTGGGGCGACGACTGGGGCTGGGGCTGGGGCGATGGCTAGGGCTGGGGCTGGGGCGATGGCTAGGGCTGGGGCTGGAGCTGAAGTTGGGGCCCCATCTGCTGTATGCGATCACTCTGTGCCTCGTCATCAGTGGGCAATGACGAGGTGGGACTCACCGGGGAGGAAGCAGCTCGGCGTCCACCCCGGCCACGAATAGCCCGTATCCTATCCATATCTGACTTCGTATAGATAAATTACAAAGACATTAACACATTAAAAATAATAATTTCGCAGAAATCATCATCGGTGCATATATATATATATATATATATATATATATATATATATATATATATATATATGGAGGTGCAAAAACACATCAATATGAACCAAGTTCTAAAATGTTACTACATTTTTTCCGTGATGTTACAACATTACAAGTCAATCATTTTCAGTTTGGGAATCATCATCATCTTCATCACTTTCCTCGTCGTCCTCTTCTTCGTGGGACTCGTCGTCCTCTTCATCTTCTAATTCATCCTCTTCATCAGTAGACTCAGTCACATCATCTCCAACACTTTTCACGTCTTCCGCGTCATCATCTACGACTTCTTCTCCTACATGAAGTGTTGTTGGAAGAGGAAGATCGTCCTCCTCGTTGTTGACCTCAACAAGGAACAAGACAAGTGGTTGGTCGGCTTGAAAGGAGTCTAGCTCACTGTCATATGTCACGGGCAATTTCTTGGACTTGATAATTGTATACCAATGAGATTTGGGATTGGCGACGTCCTCCGCGTAAAAGACTTGTACAGCTTGACTAGCAAACACAAAGGGCTCGTCTGATGCAAGTCTTGACTTGACATTGACATCTACAATCCCTTGAGAGCTAACACGGATTCCTCTACTGCATGTGACATCGAACCACGTACACTTGAACATTACCAGGCGGTTTTGGGAACCCAGATATGTTAGCTCAACAATCTCATCTAGCTCTCCGTAAAAGTCCATGCAATTCTCGGCATAACAGTCGCCGTTGACCAAGACTCCACTGTTTTGGGTTTGTTTTGTTCGGTCATCATCTTTTACGTTAAACCTAAACCCGTTGATGATATAGCCTCCATGACAGGATGTTTGTTTGTTAGGGCCTTCAGCTAGTAATTTCAAGCAGGAGGCCACTGGTCTATCCATTGACTGAACCTATTGTAGATGACGGTAAAAATTAAGGATAAATCAGTATACTAATTGGCCACAGAACTGTATATAACACATAATATAATTTCGTTAAACAATCTTACACGCCTTTTGAACCACTGTACAAATTGTGATTTTCGATGAGATTCAAGTCCAGCGGGATCAGTGATTAAAGATTCCGCATCGAACTCACTGCAAACCAATATAGTTGACTCGCTTATCACACTTTTTGAATTATGTACAACAATGTAAGTAAATTAAGACTTTAACTTACTCAACGAATGCTGAAACTTCATCGCAATTTAGAAGGGCATATATTGTTGCAGCACTGTACTCTTCATCCGTTAGCCATCGAGTATACGTTCGGCCGAACAGACTACCTGACTGCTTGAATATTGACAATTGCCCTTCCAAATTTATGCTTGATCCGGGGTCATTTCGGCCTAGTTGATTTAACCTTGTATCAACATCAGGCCCGAAATATTGACTACAAAAGTTTACAAGTTCTTCCATTACGTAAGCCTCCGCAATTGAGCCCTTAACCCGAGCCTTATTGCGGACTTTTTTCTTTAAATGGAACATGAACCTAGAAGTTTAGCAAATCGAGTTAGGTGGAATATCAATGATAACAAGTGTCACATTAAGTGTAAACGAACAACTGTAACAATTTAAAGATTACCTCTCGAAGGGATACATCCACCGATATTGCACGGGTCCACCCATCTTAGCTTCATATGCCAAGTGAATAGGCAGATGCTCCATTGAATCAAAGAACGAAGGTGGGAAGATTTTCTCCAGCTTGCAAATCGTCACCACAATGTTCTTCTCAAGCACTTCCATGTTACTCACCCGGATCGTAGAAGAACATATATCTTGAAAGAAATGAGATAATTCAGTCAAAGTCTCGCAAACAACCCGTGGCAACAGTCCCCGGAAGGCAATAGGAATGAATCTCTCCATGAATACGTGGCAGTCGTGACTCTTCATCCCTTGGAACTTGCATTCCTATACATTGCAACAACGAGATATGTTGGACGCAAACCCATCCGGAAGCTTCAAATTCTTAACCCACTAACAGACCTTCTCCACTTGTTTCTTGTCTAGACAGTAAGGTGCTTTCGAAAGTATCGTCCTCCCACTGACTGTCCAAGGATGCAATTCACGGCGTACACCCAACTGTTGTAGATCCCTTCTCGCTTTAAGGTGATCTTTTGATTTGCCCTTGACATTCATCACTGTGTTGAACACATTATGAAAACTGTTCTTCTCAATATGCATCACATCCATGTTGTTTCGAATAACGAGCGTCCTCCAGTAGGCTAACTCCTAGAAGATACAAAATTTTCTCCAGTTGTGCTCTTTCCCATACCCTGGAATCTTCTGATCTAGCACACCCTTGCCGTGTGGTATGTCAGTATCAAGTGCCTCCAGGTGTGAGAGCACTTCTTCACCAGATGGGTAGTCCAGTGTGACAACCTCACGCTCGATTGTCCCGTCAAATTTATCCTTCTGCCTACGAAACTGATGGCCCGGTGGCAAAAGCTTACGGTGACATCCGAACCACGAGGGCTTTCTGCCGTGCTTTAACGTATGACCGGGGTTCACGCCCATACAAGCAGGGCATGCTAGCTTCCCATGTGTGCTCCAGCCACACGTCATTCCCAATGCGGGGAAATCATGTATAGTCCACATCAAAGCAGCCCTCATCTGAAAATTTTGTTTAAGGGATGCATCATATGTTTCGACTCCATGATTCCATAACTGTTTTAACTCATCAATCAACGGCCTTAAATACATATCTATGTCCTTATCGGGACTCTTTGGCCCCAGAATAAGCAACAACAAGAACATGTACGGCTTCTTCATGCACATGCCTGGTGGAAGGTTGTACGGGACAATAATAACAGGCCAATAGGAGTAAGGCGTGGTAGACTGATGGAAAGGGTTGAACCCATCAGTTGGCAGACCAAGTCTAACATTCTGAACTTCCTGAGCAAAGACTGGATGCCTGTGGTCAAACTCTGCCTCTCCATCAGCTGGGTGTGTCAGCACATCGGCATCGTTGCTACGAGTCTCACAGTGAGCCCTCATATGTTCAGCCGTATTGGAGGAGTAGTACATTCTCTGAAGTCGTGGTGTGACCGGAATATATCGCAATACCTTCCATGCAATGTTTTTCTTCTTCCCTTTGTCTGGTTTGTACCTCGAATGATCACATACTAGACACCGTGACAAATCCTTATTCTCTTTCCAGAATAACACACAATCGTTATTGCAAGCATCTATTCGCTCATAGCTCAACTCAAGTTTCCTCATCATCTTCTTTGCTTCATAGTAAGACGGCGGTAGCTTTTCACTTTCGGGCAGAATTTCTTTGATTAAGGTAACAAACTCGTTAAAACCTTTCTCACTCAGCCCGTGGTCTGATTTCAACTGTAATAACCACTAATCGCTGACAGCCGTGTGTGTTTCGGAGCTCCATCCCACAGCGGCTCTTCCGCAGCTCTCAACAACTCATAAAACTGATGAGCCCCCTCGTTCGGCGATTGGGCACTGTCCTCACCACCGTCGTTACCCCAGTTAACATTAGCATGCCTAGCATCCATAATCATATCTCGGTAATCATACCGTGCCTCCTCCCTAACTTCAGTTTGACTAGCCGGGTTGGATGACAATACTATCGTTTTCCCGTGCTGCGTCCATCTTGTGTATCCACCCATAAAACCGTATTGACGAAGATGCCATTTTACTTTAATTCTTTTTCTCTAAAGAAACAACTCATATCTACCGTACAAACACCTTATCTTATCAAAGTCAATATGTGCAGGATGCGCGTAAGCGAAGTCGAGAAATTCGTCAACGCGATCCTCAAAATCGTCAACATTCTTCCTTTTCATCCAACTTCATTCGACCTACATGACGACTGAGATAACGTATTATATACCACCTTCAATTATGACCAATCATTAGGCATGGTCGATGTAAATATAAATGCATGAATATAACAACATGTCTCTATATTTTTTCCTCCATTCTCTAATAGGTAGTGGTCCTGTCCCATTCAGAAAATCACATGTTTATAAAACAGTGAAGAACTCATGCTTAGTCCTATGTCTGTGAAAAATTCGGCAGCCCCTCCCCGCATTTCTCCAAGTACACGACATCGATTAGGTGTTCTAACATTCATCAAACCTTTCCTTGCAAGGTTTGACGGATGTTAGAACACTAGATTTGTATGCACACGGAGAAACACATGAGAACATGCACCAAATATCCATGACATAGAACACAGAGCATGACTTAAAACACTGTTTTATAAATACGTAACTTTTCCAAATTGTCCAAACTGGACATCCAAAGGCTCATTACAAAGCATTACTTTGTAATGAGTACCTTTGAACGGGAACTAAGGGTTTTTATGCATGCATGCGTTCATAAATTGATAATATATGCAAGAATCTTTCTGAAATATCAAAACTGCAGAAAGATCGTTGCACATGTTATCAATTCCACTTTAAATAGAATTCGTTGGTAACGAGTTGAACCATCTCGTTGCCAATAGACTTCGCAAAACAACAACGGATATAAAGAATACAGGGTTTATAAGCGACGAGTAATTGAACCATCTTTGGGCTAATTAGTGTTAATGAGGATTATCTTTGGCTAATTATAGCTAATTAGGGTTGATTAGGAGTTATTAGGGTTATTTTGAGCTAATAGCCCGGGTTCTATTGTGCAGAGTTGTGTTGATTAGTCCTAATTAGGGCTAATTAGGCTTAATTGGGTTATGTTAGGGCTAATTAGTGTTAATGAGGATTACCTTGGACTAATTAGGGCCAATTAGGGTTGATTATGACTAATTAGAGTTATTTTGAGCTAATTAGGTTTTAATTGTGCGAAGTAATGTTGATTAGTCCTAATTAGGTCTAATTAGGCTTAATTGGGTTATTAGGCTTAATTATGACTAATTAGGTGCGTAATCAGAGTTTAGTTAAGTTTTAGAGTTTAGGGTTTAATTAATCTAATCACGAGTCTACAAGATATGAGTAATCAGGACTAATTAGAGTTTAATTTGACTGATTGGTGTTAATTAAGATCAATTTGGGGTAATTATAGCTAATTTAATTTTCATTAGGTTCTTAGGGTTAATTAAAACTAATTAGGCTCGTTAGAGCTAATTAGGGGTAATTGGGTTCATTAGAGTTAATCGGGACTAATTAGGACTAATTATAACCAGTGCTGGAGCCACGATGAGATTCTAAGGGATGCTAAAAATGTCGCATTAGCCTAACTTAAATTCAACAACCAACCATTCAACTAATTCATAGATATCTTAATCCAATTGGGTCTCATCCTCCGTCAACAATCTCAATTCTCAAATTCTCAATGCACAGTCAACAATCTCAAGTCCCAATACCTCATATAGGGTGTCGGTATGGTGTTCGTCACCTCTGGACACGTCCGAAGACATTGATTTATTTTTTAAATGCGGACGCCGTGTTCATCACCCCTTGAAGAGGTGTCCACCAGTATAAAGCCAAAATGTGACATTTTAGTATCGGTGTCGATTAGACGAGGTGTCCGTGACCTACCGACACCTCGACACCTCATCGACACATCCGAAAAAGTGTCGGACACATCTGGAAACGTGTCGGATACCTCCGGACACGTGTCTGACACCTCCGGACACATCCAAAGTCATTGATTTATTTTTTGATGCCAAACACAGTGTCTGTCACCCCTTAAAGAGGTGTTCATCACCCCTTGAAGAGGTGTCGGACATCCCTTGAAGAGGTGTCCACAAGTATAAAGTCAAAATATGACATTTTTCGGTGTCGGTGTTGATCTGTCGGGGTGTCGTGACCTATCGACACCTCAACACCTCATCGACACATCTGGACACGTGTCAGACACCTCCGGACACGTGTCCAACACCTCTCAGCAGTCTTCAAAGACATTGATTTATTTTTTAATTGTCGAACACCGTGTCAGACACCCATTGAAGAGGTGCCGGACACCCATCGAAGATGTGTCCACAAGTATAAAGCTAAAATATATTGTTTTGGTGTCGGCGTCGATCGGACGCGGTGTCCATGTCTATGCTACCTAACGGGGATCTCAATCTAATTGGGTCCCATCCTCCGTCAACAATCTCAATTCTCAAATGCTTAATGCAATAAAAAATTAATAAAAATCACACATTCAATCCAATTGGGTCCCATCCTCCGTCAACAATCTCAATATCTCAAATGCTCAATGTACAATTAACAATCTAAAATCATCAATTAATAATCTCAATTACTTCAAATGCACATCTAATAACCTAAAATCATCGATTAATAATCACAATTATCAAATGCACAATTAACAACCTAAAATTATCAAACAAATGATCAATGTTCAAATGGGAAAAATTGTTCAAAATGCACATATCCGATGCGCTTGAATTATTTCAATTTGAGGTTCGATTCGATTAGGGCAATTAATTTAGGGTCCAATTAGGAGGTTCAGTTACTTCAATTTAGGGTTTAATTAGGGGGTTCTATTAGTTCAATTTAAGGTTCGGTTGAATTAAGAAATTCAATTTAGGATTCAATTATGAGGTTCAATTAGTTCAATTTAGAGTTCGATTGAATTAGGGCATTCAATTTAGGGTTCAATCAGGGGTTCAATTAGTTTAATTTAGGGTTCGATTCGATTAGGACATTCAATTTAGGATTTAATTAGGGCTCAGTTACTTCAATTTAGGGTTCAATTAGGGATTCTGTTAGTTCAATTTAGTGGTCGGTTGAATTGAAGCATTCAATTAGGGGGTTCAATAAGTTCAATTTAGGGTTCAATTAGTTCAATTTAGGGTTCGATTCGATTAAGGCATTCAATTTAAGGTTTAATTAGGGTTCAATTACTTCAATTTAGGGTTCAATTAAGGGGTTCTATTGGTTCAATTTAGGGTTCGGTTGAATTGGGGCATTCAATTTAGGGTTCAATTAGTTCAATTTAGGGTTCGATTGGATTTATGCATTCAATTTAGGGTTCAATTAGGGGCTCAATTAGTTTAATTTAGAGTTCGATTCGATTAGGGCATTCAATTTAGGGTTTAATTAGGGTTCAATTACTTCAATTTACAGATTGTCTCATCATAGGGATTGTTACTACGAACAGTCGGCTGATTTCGTCATAGATTGTCTCATTATCGTAGGTTATAATTTACAGTGATAAGTCTAGTAACTTTTTTTAGAAATAATTAGACTAAACAGATACCCAGCAAAAAATAATTAGACTAAACGGATAAATTTAAAAAAATTATACAGATTCAATACAAAATCAAGCATGAGCAGAAAATTATCAAACAAATTTGTAGGATAGAGAAAATAATTAGGGTGTTGGGAACTTACCTTCTAATGAAGAAGGCACAATAGTTGTCGCGTTGGTGGGTGACGACGGTGGCAGGCTTTTCTTGCGGCGGCAGTGGAGGGCTTTTCACGCTGGGGCAGTGCAGCGGGGGGCTTTTAACTTGGGCAGTGGAGGGTCACCGTGGAGGGGGATTGCTGGAGGTGGGTCACCATGGAGGTTGATTGCCAGAGCTCAGAATAGCGGTGGGTGATTTTGAGAGAGAGAAACGGGGAAAGAGAAAGAAGCAGATCTGAATGTTTTAATTGGGAACTTTTAGCGACGGGAACACCCATCACTAAACGGCGGTCGGTAAATTTTACGGACGGAAGTTTTAGCGATGGCAAAATTCCGTCGCTAAAACAATTTTATAAAACCATCGAAAAAAACTAATTATGTAAAAAAGTTTTAGCGACGGTAATTCTGCCGCTAAAAGACTGCGCAAACACACCGTCGGCAAAAACTTTTGCCGACGGTTTACTTCATCGATAATAAGTTTTTAACGACGGACTTTTACCGACGGTGTTATCCGTCTGTTAAAGTCGTTTTACAGACGGATTGCCTTCCATCGGTAAAACTCCGTCGCAAAAAAAAAAACATTTTCTTGTAGTGTTCTTCCGATTCGAGTTCGGTCCAAACTCGTTATTTGGTTGGACTTCAAGTTAGCATTCGAGCCATACTTTCTGCAACGTTGAATATTTGATTAGTCAACAAAATATTACATTATTGACTTATACAAAATTTGGTGCCTGCAGTGTCATATATAGAAGCGATGATGTGTCGCGTAAAGATGATATAAATGTCTTTCACGCTTTGATTATTATATAGATCATATATTAGTGCCCTCTTGCTTTGGAATGAAATCATAAAGGTCTTCGATAAAGCAATACGAGCCTAGGTAGGATTGAGCTTTGATGGAGTGACGATGTTTTCAAAAGCAAATTATTCCAAAATCTATATGAACAAAATAGTAAACCTGAGCCGAATGTTTGAGAAAAATTCCCGAGTCACTAGAAACATAAGTGGCTCGCTCAAATGACTTATTTGGGGCTCAAAGCTTTAAAATTTAATACATTGGAAATCTGGAGAAACTAAAGTTTTGAAAACTTAAACCTTTAAGTTTCATAAAGCGTGATTTTATTAGTCTCCTCCATTGAAGATTTAAACACTCCCGCTTATCCTTATGAAGTCATTTTGCCCTTTTTCTCAAAGTCAGTTTTTAAGTTGGCCCTTGATGATTTGTGTGATCATAACTTCTCAAGATTGAATAACAATCCAGGTTCTTGCCTTTTTGGTCAAAGAGAATTGAACCTCTACGCTGAGGCAAATGACTTAGCAAAAAAATCAGGAAATATTCGGGTTGATATCTTCAACTTAAATTGGCTGCAACTTGTTCTCATGCCCATGATTCTGATGTGGAAAATTCTCGAAGCAGAAATCATGCAAAATATAATGGATACGACCACATTATTTTACACCATTTATGGACCTTTTCTTTGAAACCATGCATGCAATGCTAGACACCAACTTATTCCATAAAGCAGTCCACCGCCACAAGTAACCTCCATGCTGTGTTACCATATTTGCCGCACCAATCCGTTAGCCACCCATACAGGATCAACCTCCAGTCAGGAACTCCAAAGTCCTCCATGGAATGCTTCAAAACAGAAATGCAGATTTTCAAAAGAGAGGGGGGAGGAAGATAGAAGGAATATGGGTAGTTGTACCTGCACATTGGATAACTCCAAGACCAAATTAAGGAGCTTTACATCGTCTAATTACTTAGACCGCTTAAATGTGGGAATACGTTCTGCAAGCGTGCAATCTGAATCTTGAGTGCGATGATAAGTTTGGCGAAGTGTTAGAGAGTTCTAATGTAAAAACAGTTAGTTGATAAATTAATTGGTTTTCCTATTCAACCGATTCCCACGCAAGTTTCTGTTGAACTTGATTGAAAATAATTCCCGTCCTTTACGAATTAATTTGGTTCCTTGTCTACCCATGTGTTATAACTTCAATTTCCCTCTCTAGGTAGCATCTAGATCTTATAAACGAGACTAAAGTGCATAATCTTTCTAAAGGAGTAAGAGGCCATTTGCCAAACAAGATCAAACTCCCTAGTGTAAATCTTTAGACGTTTTGATAAGTTATTGATCTTCAGTTTTATATATTTTTTCTTTTGCCTTCTTTTTGCTGATCAATGGAAGATGGGTCTTCCTCTTCTTCTCATATTTTGTGATTGCTGTAAATGGCTTTTATGGCCAATAAATGCCAATTGTAAGCGTAACATATCTCTATCGACCTATTAAGGATCAAACTATTATGTGTAAACAGTAAAGAATCAAACTAGCATCCTTTTTCCTTAGTCCCTTCACTGCTCACAATCCCCCTCCCAAAAAAAAAAAAAAAACCACAACCTAGTTGAGTTAATCAAAACAACTCCTACCCTAGTCAAGGTCCTTAAATTCCTTATTTATACCTCTAACAACAGCGTTCTGCAATGCGACAGGTGAAGAAACCAAATTTACAACTCATTTTTTGCACGAGTGGCTAATATCAACCTACCCTATCTTGAAGACAGTTCATTACAAAATCAATCTCGCACCCTAATTTGAGTACCTATATAATTGGCAATTTTTTTCTTGCACGTTCACCTCAATATACAAGCTATATATACTTCATCAACTCAAGCGTGTAACATCTCAAAGAGGAGAGAAACGTAGTGAGGGACAGATCTAGAGAGAGAGAGAGAAATCTAGAGAGAGAGAGAGAGAGAGAGAGAGGGGGGGATTTTGAGCCATGGACATCAAGGTGCAAAATGGAATACCTTACGTGGAAGAACAACAAAAGCCTCTTTTGGAAGGTGGACCAACATCTGCAAAACCCCAGAAAACACCAACGCAGAAGGCTATTAGGAAGACTTTCAAGTTAACATCCCATTTGGCCAATCTTCTCCCCACAGGCTCCGTCCTCGCCTTCCAAATTCTGTCGCCCGTTTTCACGCATGAAGGCCAATGCAGCTCCTTCGTCAGCCTATACCTAACTTCAGGCCTTCTAGGCCTCTGTGGCATCTCGTGTTTCCTAGACTGCTTCACGGATAGTTTCAGGGACGAAAGAGGGAAAGTTCGCTACGGGGTGGCGACATTTCATGGCTTGTGGGTGATTGATGGATCGCCAGTCAAGATTCCGCCTGAGGAGGCAGGCAAGTATAGGCTCCGATTTATTGATTTCCTCCATGCCTTTTTGTCGATACTAGTCTTTGGAACGGTCACGCTTCTTGACAAGAACGTGGTTAAGTGCTTGTATCCAACACCATCTGAGGAGGCTAAGGAGGTGCTTGCGACATTGCCTATTGGGGTTGGCGTGATTTGCAGCCTTTTGTTTGTTGCCTTCCCAACCAAGCGACATGGAATTGGCTTCCCCCTCTCTCGCAATTAGTACATGCACGATTTCATGTTCTCTTTACCCCTGTTTTCCTGTATCTGATTTCTATGTTCATCTTGATTCATCTGTGTAACAATATTCCTACAAAAAACCACATCAAAGAAATATTTGATTTCATTACCATTTCCATCTCCATTTCCATGGGACTCTTATCAGAAACGGTTTCATTGCATTTGCGTTTCCTACCAAATTTGAAGCCTTAAAAGAGTCAACATCATTAACGTGATAAATATACATTGCCGATACACCACAAGAAATCATACCTAGAGTAGGTACCAAACCGTTCAAACCAATTCAATAGGCTTAAGTCGATCGAATCGAACCAACTAAAAATCTTATTAGTTTGGTTTCACATTTTTCAAGTACGATTTCGGTTCGGTTCACGGATCAATATTTTAAATAGATTTCAAACTGAATTGACCTATGATGTATTTATTTATTTTCATTTAAGGTAAACAAAATCTTGAAAGTTAAAAGTAAAGAAAACAGTGGGACTACTTACAAAAGTCTAGTGAAGTCTAGTGATAAATATCTATTACATATTTACTCCATCTTTTTTGTACGTCAATGACAAATACGTACTTGAATTTTCATTGTAACATATGTTTTGAATAATACTTATTTCTTATATTAACACAAGCGCTTGGTTTTTTAATATAACAGAAAGCCCCCTACACTTTCATTAGTCATTCAAATTTTCACCTGAAACTTTTTCTTATTACAGAAGGGCCCAAATGAACATTTATGATAAATTTTACGTATTAGAATAATTTTAATAGATTTGTTACATGACTCCGCTTCACTAGTTGTCGCTAAAAGTCACGACTAAGTACATCAATACTAAGAAAATAAATCGTCACTAAAAGTTGTTAAGAAATGCATTGCTCTCTCTCTCTATATATATATGTATGTGTGTGTGTCTATATATATATATATATATATCATCGCTAAAATATTGATGTTAACTATAGAGTATAAAAATGTTACTGAATGATTCTCAAAATATCGTTAACGCTAATTGTCTCTATAGACCTCAATTCATATCACTATAACTGCTTTCATTAAGTTAAAAGTTATGGTTTCAAAAAATTTATCTCTAAAGATCACAAAGATTAATGCTCACCCATTCATCGCTAAAGGTCCGATAAATAATTAGTTAGGAATTTTTTTTTATATAAAACTAGTCTCAAGTTTTAGGCTGTTACACAATCTGTGTGAGTGCGTGTGCTCGCGCGTGTGTGTGCGTGGGTATCAATTATTAGTTTGTGTGTGGGGGGGGGGGGGTGTATTAGCCGTATAAATCAGTGTGTGTGTGTGTGCATGCGAGCTGTAACACCCTGAACCGTGATATGTTTAGTCGGTTAGCTTATTATCTAGGCGACGACTTTTATACGCGAGATTTAACGTCGATTTTCATTAGTGAAATTTTGTTGACAACATTTAGAGTCGATAGCGTGATCGAACTTTAACGGCTATATTAAACGACAAATTTTAGAAATTATAAGATATAGTTTAATGATGAGTGATATTAATAGAGATACTTAGTGGCAATTAGCGTTAATGATATTTTTAGAAGCCTTTAGCAACAATTTCTTACTTTATCGTTAGCATTGAATTTATATTAGCAATTTAATTAGCGACGATATATATTAAATACTTAGCATTGATGTATATCTTTTAGCGACATATAGTGAAGCGAGATAGCGTAACAGCTGCTAATAAATTTTCCTAACATGTATTTATCGTAAACAATTTTATTTTGGACCGTTTCACAATAACTAAAGGTTCGGGTAAATTTTTGAGCGACTAATGAAAGCTCAAGTGATTTTTGGTAATTTGCCCGACTAGGGTTCTATATTTATATCCCTTTTTGTGAGAGAGCAGCCGTCAACCCAAAGACTTGAGAGAAGGAGTGAGAGAGAAGGATTTGGACAAGATTCTGGCGAAGTTCTTCCGGTGAGATTTCTTAACCTATGTTTCTTTTCGATTTAGATATATATATATATATATATATATATATATATATATATATATATATACTTATATATTGTGCATGTGGTATGTCATATGTGTGTAGATGGAAGGGGGAAGGGAAGAAACTGCCACAAGCAGCGTGTGTGCGTGTGTTTAGGGTTCTCTATGTTGTAGAGGGATCATAGCCGAATTGGGGTTGTGCAAAGGGGGGATATGGCTGCTGGGTATTTACCCATGAAGGTGTTAATGGATGTGGAAGATAGGGACGCTGTCAAGCAGCGTGATGGTGCAATAGAGGCAGTTGAGGCTGCCTTGCCTGTCCGTGCGTGCAAGCCTTGTGGGTGGACTACCATAGTTGTCCAGTGAGGGTGCAAGTGTGTGTTGTGCGCATAGGTGAGGGAGTGTTGTGTGTGTCTGTTAGTAAGTGTAAATGTGTGGGTATTTGTGTGTTAAGGTGGGCATCATATGGGAGAGTTGGTGTGTGTCAACTTCTGTGTATTTTCCTGTGAGTATCAGTGGAGGAGTAAGGGAGAAGAGGGGCTGTCAAACAGCCCCATGAACGTGTGAATTTGTGTATATTGTAAAGGAGTGAAGCTGCCAAGGCAGCTAGTGAAGGTGGGTTTGTGATGAGAGTATGAGTGTGCATATGGCATGTGTGTGTGTGTGTGTGAGTGATGTATGCGTTATTGTGTGCATGGTGAGGCTGCCTCAGTATGTGCATGTATAAGTGCTCTGTGGGAAGTGAGCTAAGAGTTGAAGGGGAAGATAAGAGACATTAGCTTGTTTGTAATGGAGGTGGGGAGTTAGTGTGTATTTGTGTGTGCTTGTATGCATGTGTGTTTCAAACTTGTAGTGAGTCTAAAGTGGGTGTAAATAACGTGGGTATAGTGTGTGGGAAGACATGCAATATTGTTGTGAGTGGTTTTGTTAGAATTGGGGTAATGGATAGTAAAGGGAATAAGCTGTGCGGATGTGTGTGTACACGGGTAACGTTAGATTTGATACGCGCAATGGATAGCGTATAGTGAACATTAGCATACAAAATTTAACAGTATAGTACGTTAGGCCATATTATAATTTACGGCAAAATTTCATAATTTTCTGAAATCACATGTATTTTAGTATTTTTTATAATTTCAGATACGAGAGCCTTTAAACCCTGAAAATGTTCTGGAAAAAATTATAGTAATGTCTTTATGTTATAAATAAGACTTAGTTTGAATATGATGGTTTTTTGGAGTTAATTTTCTATGGTTTTGGTATCACATTGGTTTTAACAAAATGAATAATTTAAAAATAATTTTAATGCCTTTTTATTTCTGATTTAAATTTCTATAATTTTTATACATATTTTTTTAATCTGTTACAAAAAATTATGGGACTTTATTTTCAGCTAGAAGCAATTTTGGCAATTTTTATTGTATTTAAAAAAATTATTTTAATTCAAAAATTATCAAATATATTCAAAAAATTATATTTTTATCTCATATGTTGTATTAAGCTATAACTAATGTTTAATGAACGATAAGAACATTTTTGGGATATTTCTGAGTCTTAGAGAGTGTGACGAGTGTCGGGTTAGGTTGACCGTATGTGGGACCCGCTTCGAATTCGTCGTTCTGGGTAGAGAAATGAATACGCTGTGAGTAGTTATATTAGGTTTAGAATATATTAGTGTGAATAGTGTTCTGATAAATAATTTGCCCGACATAGGTTAATTCAAAGGATTTTGGATTGAGGTTATTGAGCAGTGCATAACTTGGACTGAGGTAAGAGATTTCTATCCGAAGCTCAGTTTCATCTATTTGTCCTCATAAATATTTTTTTGTATTGTTATCGAATTTTTTTTGAACTCCATTATAGTTGAAATGTGCATTGTTTGCCTTTAATACCCTGTTTTGAGCCTTACACGTTTATTGAAATCTTATTCGATGCTTCGTATTTCTTTCTCGTTGTGCATTGATATATTCATTGTGTTATCGATTGCTGTCATTCTGAATATTGACATGAGATTCTGCATTGGTGTATTTTGGCTGAGTTGGTGGGTATTGGAAGATTTGGTGTGGGCTAGTACCTTGATGGACTAGTCAGTGTATTGATGTGGGCTAGGACCTTGATGGATTAGCCGGTGTATTGATGTGGGCTAGTACCTTATTGGACTAGCCGGTGTATCTGTGATTGATTGTTTGCATCGTATCCGAAAATCATATTGACATCTGATCGAATTAGTTATGATTCTTTTGAAACTCTTGAAAAATTTTCATTGAATTGCATATGTGAATTATTTCGTATTTTTTTTTTCTTTTGAGCGACCTTACTGAGCTCTCAAAAGCTCACTCCTTTTTGACTTTTTTTTTCGCAGGTAATATCCACCAATAGATCGCATTGGGTGTGGAATAGATCCAAGCGAGCCGAAGAAATTAAATTTAAGTTTAGTATTGATCGTTAGTACCACTGCGTGGGTAAAACGTTATTGTTTAAATTTTCTTAGGCTTTGATTTGTATTTCAATTATGACAGTTGATTGAGAGTATAGTTTGATTGACAGATAGTTGCTATGATATGTTATTGCATTATTTATTGAGGTAGAAGACACTATTGTCTTAGTTTTATCGATCGATTGTGTGTCTAATGTTCTGAAAAATTCCGAAATGTTACACGAGCAACCTTGTGTGTGATTGTTGGGTGGTGCAATGATTGTGGTCAGTGGTATTGCATTGGTGCCATAGTTGTGCTTAGTGGTTGGTGATGGCGTGGTGGTGTTGGCCTTGAAGGGGGAAGATTGAGGTGGGAGGGGAGGACGGGTTAAGGATATTCATTTAGAAAGAAAGGAAAAAAAAAAGAAAGATAGATGATGGCAAATAAAAAAAATTCAACACAAACTAATGGTTAGACTAATTTTTCCAAAAAATCAATTACCTTCTGCGACACATTCAATATTTTTTTTATAATTAATAAACACGCATGTCAGTTAGGAGTTCAGTTCCAACTAGTTTTAAAAAAAAAAGAAAAGAAAAAAGGATGGAGAGTGTTCTGCGCCTGCTCCGTACTGCGCGTAGGAAGAGGCACCGCACAACAGTCCGGAGCAGCCTAACCCCGAACATCGTACGTACTAAATGAACACAAAGACTTTTGTTTAAGATTAGAAGAGAGATGGGGAAAAACTCACAAGACACAAAGGCACAGACGGATTCGTGAATCAATCAAAGCCCACAGCCTTGTCCCCCTTTTCAACTAGACTAGACTATTACTACTAACCTCTCCAGTCTCCCCTCCCTCTCTCTCTCTCTCTCTCTCTCTCTACTTTATTCATTCTTCTTTTTACATCTACTATCTATCTATATCTCTACACACACACACACATTTTTCACTACATGTTACGTTTTCGGGAAGAGAAAAGAAAAGAAAAACAAAGTGGAAGAGGATCTAGAGAGAGAGAGAGAGAGGAGGGGCAATGAGGAGGATTAGAAAGAGAAAGACTGTTGTTGGATCATTTGTTCGCAATTTCCCTTTAAATCAAAAATCCCAATTTCCAATATTACAACACCAACAACGTTATGAACAACTCCTAATATTAATATTTATTCTCCCGTTGTTATTCTTGTCCAAATCTCACCGCACATCTCCATCGCCCCCCCTATTGTGCTACCAGTATTGATTGTGTTAGACTTGAGAGAGAGAGAGAGAGAGAGACTCCCCAGTCTTTTTTAGAGCGAGAAGCACTTTGATTCCTTCCTACTTTCCGTCGAATACCCAAATTCGCACTCCGGAGACTGACAGTTTTATCGCCTGTTTCGATCTTATGAATCCCTGATTTTTCGGAGATGGATGGCGGCGGCGGCGGCGGCTCGGACGGAGAGAAGCGGACGCCGCCGGAGGGGGAGGGGAAGGTGAAGCGGAAGATGAAGACCGCTTCTCAGCTGGAGATTCTCGAGAGGACCTATGCGGGTATGTTCAGCTCTATAAGTTACTTTGAGTTTCTTTTTTTAGGGTTCAGTGTTGATTTGGTTGGGTGTTTACGAGTTTTGGTGTTGTTGTGGTTTAGTGGAGACGTATCCGTCGGAGGTGCTGCGAGCGGAGCTGTCAGTGAAGTTAGGGCTGTCGGATCGGCAGCTGCAGATGTGGTTTTGTCACAGGAGGTTGAAAGACAGGAAGGCGCCGCCGTCTTCGGCAAAGCGGCCGAGGCAGGATGAAGCTTCGCTGGCGACAGCTGGTGGGAACGATGTGGTGGTGGGGAATGAGCAGGAGTCGGGGTCGGGTTCGGGGTTAAGTCCGGTAAGACACGTGGAGATTCAGCAGCAGCAGAAGCAGCATTTGGTGTTAGCTCCTCGAGGTGGAGCTGGGGCTACTGCGGTTGGGAGGATTGGAGCGGATATGCCTGCATTGAAGAGGTACTATGAGCCACCTCAAGCGATATCTGAGCTTCGGGCAATTTCGTTTGTGGAAGCACAGTTAGGGGAGACGTTGAGGGAAGACGGGCCTATTCTAGGGATGGAGTTTGATCCCTTGCCTCCAGGTGCATTTGGTGCGCCTATAGGTAATCTTTTTTCTATGCGCCTTTATCTGCATGGTATCAATTTTGATGCCTATGAAAAGTATATAAGAGAGTTGTATTTCAATGATTTGACTGTTGTAGTTAATTGTCAAATGTGTAATTTTTTTTTTCATACTTGATTAGAGAAGATAATATATTGTTCAGTGAAACAAGTTAGTATTTTCAATGACTAGTTAGAGACGAGGCAACTTTTGCAAGATGCATTAGAAATTTAGGGGCTGGATGTTTAGGGCCCGTACGCTTACGAGATTTTTTTCTGTATTCTATATTCTGTTTTTGGTTTCCAGAATTTAGTATTCAGTTCTAAAATCGTATTGTGTACTTTTACTTTTTTCCGTATCTACTTTTTCAATTTTTTCTGTACGTTTATCATTTTCATTTTCGTTTTTACCAACTTTTTTCTGAATCAATTCATTAATGGACCCCACTATTTCCATTTCTAGGAAGACCCAGTGAAATGGTAGGTCTAGTTTGGTGAGTGTTTGTTGAAACAGGGTGGTAGATATGAGGGAGAAGAGGTGGTGTTCTGATTAGGAGAATACAGTTCGAGAAAAAAGGTGAAAACATTGGGTGTTTTCAGCTTTTTTGACACTATTTGGAAATTTTATCCAAAACGGAACCGAAAAAACGTAAACATACACGAAAAAGGTATCTTTTTCATCATCATTACAAAAATGAAAACTGAAAAACGTAAACGTACAGCCCCTTAGTATTTTCGTTTTTTGTTTTTATTTTCATGACGTATCGGGTTAGAAAATACATTCGTGTACTTTTATCATTTTCACCAAAAAATTTTAGCTACTTTTTGTAACATTGGGTTAATTTTGGTTGGAAAAAGCTGAAAACACCTTGGAGAACTTTGACACTATTTAAGCAATTCTATCCAAAATGAAAACAGAAAATGGTAAAAGTACACATCAAAAAAGCATCTTTTTCGTTATCATTGCAAAAAATAGAAAATGAAAATGGTAAACATACGGTCCCTTAGGCTTCTCTAACCAGTCGCTGGGTGTGAAGGAATGGAGTATAGGTTTGGTATGCCTATGAAGTTTTGCCTTGCTGGAAAATGAGACCAAGTTCATATATAAAATTAATTACATCATATCTAATAAGTTGCAAGTGGACGAATGAGTGGACAATAATGTAGGTTGTATCTTGGTTCGGTGAAAGCTATCTGTTGGCTTAACTGTGTTAAGTCGAATGTGTTCACAATACAGCCCATGCTTAGGGAAGTGTATTGACAACAAAATGGTTGTTTACTAGCCAATATGTGCATTAGCTTTCGGTGGTCACTGAGATGTCTGATTATTAGATCTTCTTTGCCAATCACTGCTTTCCCTTGTCCTAGATCAAGGCAGCTGTTGGATTTTGTTTCTTAGTTCTCTTTGGCATTGCTTGGGTGATGCCTGTTATGGCCCTACTTTTGCATTGGAGCCTGTTCAGAAGGAAAAGGAGAAGGGTAGGGGTAAGTTCGTTCTAAAGTAGCCTATGGAGGGTGGAGTGGTACCATGAATGTTAGACGGGGTAGTGGTGATAGGGAGCAGGTTCTCTTATAAGTTCTTGGAAGTAGGTTTGTGATTTTGTTATAATAAATTGGAAGTCAGAAGGATGTTATGACATGGTGGAGTGCTTGTACTTTAGACACATCTTTTGGTATACATATCTTCCCCCCGGTGGGGGTGGCTAGAACTGGTTTATCTCTTTTTCCTGCATAAAAAGGGCAGATACATTAAACTGGGCGCATTAGTTGGTTGTGATTGACTTGCTTTATGTCATATCTTTATTGTGCTTTATAATTTTTTTAGAGCAACAGTTCTGATAATTTTTATGTTAAATAGTGACAGCAGGGCAGCGGAAGCCAGCTGGACGGCCTTATGAGGCCAACTTCTTCGAGCGTCCAGATGCTAAATTAGTTAAGGTTGGCCTGTTCTTGTCATTTTTTTCGCAGATTGATTAATGCATTGTCAGTGGTCGTCATAGAGCATGTGACATTCTTCTTTTGGGCCATTTATAGTTGAGAAGATTAAGAAAAAACTACATTTTTTTTGCTTATCTAGAAGTAACGGTTTACAGGTACTTTATGCGATATGCTGCAGCAGCCTCAACTGTGGCAATATTAAGTGGTAGTGACGTTAACCTTTGTATGATCCACTTGATGGAAATTTTATGAGATCATTGGATCATACATGGATGAAGTTGAATCAATGTGCATAACAGTAAGGAGACATATCATTTTTGCTGATTTAAGATATGCAGCTGCGAAGGTGTTTTCTAACTGCAAGCCATGGCTATGGAGGTCATGCTGTTGTGGCTTGACTTCTTTGTGCTCACACGAGTAGTGGTGCAATATTCACCTTCTGCTCTCTCTTACTGTTCTAATTATTAAAAATCAGTTACGTAACAAAAGTAGAGTTCAGTGGTGGGACCTAGGTGACAAATTTGTAGAGCGGGTGTGGGGTAGAGTGCCTGAGAGTGTCGATTTAAAAAATCACGTGTGCAAGAACGCCTCCGGTACTTGGTAAGTGATATACAAAAGGGTGGAAGTATCGGGGTCGGGTGTACGTCGGGTGCGGGTGCGGCACGGGTGCGGCTTGGGTGCGTGTCTGGTGCGCACCCATTCTTTTCCTTTTATTTTCTTTATTTTCCGAAATTTGGGTGCGGCTCCGATACTTATGGGTGAAAAACATAATTTTCAAAGGATGTTTCGGGGGTTGAAACATAGAACCTCATTTTTCTAGGGTGAAAACATAAAAGAAATAATTGTAACTTACCTAATTAGGGCAGATCAAATTGGGGAGTCTTAGAGAGAGAGAGAGAGAGAGAGAGAGAGCAACAGTAGCAACAGAGTTATAGGACCTCATTTTTCTCTAAAGGTGAGTCTCTGACTCTCTATCTTCCTCTCTCTGTCTTCAAATTCTCTTTGCTACTACCTTCTGTTGTGACTTGGACGTGGATTTTAATGGAAAGAAATAATGGAGAAAGTTCGAACTTCTCAGTAAATTGGAACCACTGAACCAACTTATAATCAATGTAGTGTTTTCAATGTGTGTTAATAACTTAAAGGCTTAAAGCAGTGGTTCAGTGAGTATGATTCAATTTAATGTCTGATTCAAATTATTTAGAAATTTAATACTAGGTGTACATAGTATATATATATATATATATATATATATATATATATATATATATATATATAATATTTGCCCTATCCCCGCCGCACTTGTATCCTAAAATTTTCAAAAATACTGTATCCGCACCCACACCCGTGTCCGTGCTTCTTAGCTATATCTCATTTGACTATGCGTAGAGTAGATTAAGATGATAAATTACCTAGGGAAAAGGTAGAAAAAGAGATATAAGATTACGATCCGCGATGTGGTGACTGGTCGAGGATATTTTGGTAGTAAACTTGTAATTTTTTACCGATTTTTCCCAAATTTGTAGCGATAATCTGTAGTTAATTAGCGAATTGTTAGAAAGCATGGAAACTAGGTTTTTTACTTACTCGATCTTCAAAAGAAGAAAATAGGTGTGAACCAAGAAGAGAATATGATTGATTCTAAATTCTACAGTCTCCTATTTTCTGTAGAGGGGTATGTGCTTGATTTACATGTACTCTTTTACGTTGATTTCTGTAGCCATATAGTGGATGGTTTTCAACAACACTGTGAATGGAGTGATTTAATATCCATGTCAGCAAGGATTTTAACTGCACAATGACAAACTATAATGCGAGTCCTACATAACCCTCTAGTGGCAACTCCTTCATTTTATCCATATCCCTTAATTCAGAACCATAGATTTTCTTTAGTGGAGTTCCTTGTTCGTATTTTCATAAAGAGCACCAACGAAGGTGTAAAGAAATGTACGCTTGTAAGTATACATGAACTCTCATATACGACTGGTCTTTTAAAAACGTATATAGACATAATCAACAAAAGCATTGTCAAAAGGTGGTCAAATAACTGGATTCAAGGTTTATCTGATAAACTTCAATTGTTTTCTCCAAATATTTTAGGTGGTCTATTGACCACCATGGAGTCAAGGTACATTTGATCCTGGATCTATGTTGTTTTCTAGGATTTTGAGATTTCAGCCCTTTTCTTAAACTGTTTTTAGAGCATAGAATTTTTTTTAAAACAGGTAGTATCAGTTTTATTGCATCTGTCCTTTTGAACTTGTAGTAATTATGTTTTCTAGAGGTTGAGTTGTGTATTAGTTGTATGATAATTTGTCTGGTTGATTAGTAATTGGTTCATGGAAACCTTAATGGTTATTTCCAAGTACTTGCAGGGAAAAACTTAGCTTATATAATTACAACAAAGCTCACTTAGCAACTGCTCATTGCTCATTCCAACAATTAGGAAAGTTGTAGTTAGAATATTAAAGAACATGTGTTTTTGGATAGAGGTGAGTGGAGGAGAAGGATTCCTATGGGCCAACAGTTGGTTGAGCTGTGGTTTGTAATGTTGATCTTAACATTCTTTTGTTAAATGTCAAAACTGCCTTTAAAAATTTGCAAGTCTGTCTTATTAATATCATTGCGAATAGATACATATGGCACATGTACTCTTCAGTGGACTCTACTTTCAAAATCTGCGTGCTCACCTAATTTCATCTTATCCAGCTAAGGTTTTTGCCGTTATGCTCAAAGTTTTGCAATTGTTACCCACAATGGCATCAGAAGGATCATTTAAAGAAACTATCCCCACATGATGCATCTAACTATATAAACCTTTATATTAGGTTTGAAACCTGCTCTCTGTCAGTGCTAAATATGCAACTCTAATCATCACTGCTGCATACTAGCATCCACCTCTGCTTCTTTTCCTTGTATCTACTTGAGTACTTTAGGCTTGTTGGACTACGCAAAGTTAGTTTTTTAAACACTTCCCTTAAAGGCTATTTCTTTTTGCTTTGAATTTCTTGCTGTTTTTTTTTTTTTGGTGGCCGGTTTGGACTTCTCTTCATTTCAATTTATAAAGGTTCATATGGTTAATTGTCAGGGTGCTTCAAGGGCTCCCCACGAATACCAGTTTCTTCCGGAGCAACCATCTGTTAGAAAAGATCCGTATGAGAGAGCTGTACCATCTCACTACTATTTGTCATCAAGTGATGCTCCTAGTACACGAACTCCGCTAACAACAGGGCGGCCATTTGTGCATGGAATTGAACAAGTGCCTTCTGGATTTGGTTTCCAAAATCAGTTGCCAAGTTTAAATCTTTTGCCTCAGCAAGGAAGGCAGGGCCATCTCTTGCCGTCAGTTTCGGGAGATTATGACATTGTTCCCCGAAAAAACACTTTTGTAAACATTGTTTCAGATGCTCAGTTTGGTCCTCACCCGATTTCTGGACTTGACAATACACTCACACCACCTGATGGGCGAGTCAGTCAGGAGGATGAAAATTTGCGGATGGAGAGAAAACGAAAGGTTTCTCAATACACTATGCAATTTGGATGTTATACTTCTTGGCAACTTCAGTTCTTTTTTTTTCTTTTCTTACACGTGTTCATCAATCTCTTGTAGAGTGAAGAAGCTAGAATGGCGAGGGAAGTTGAAGCCCATGAGAAAAGGATCCGGAAAGAGCTTGAAAAGCAAGATATTTTGAGGCGAAAGGTCTTTCTCTACAACATTACTTTTCTTTCCTGCCGTAAATCTTAAATGTTAAGTAATATCTATTGATCTGTGTCTTAAGAGAGAAGAACAAATGAAGAAAGAAATGGAGAGGCAAGACCGTGAAAGACGAAAAGAAGAAGAAAGGCTGTTACGTGAAAAACAGCGTGAGGAGGAGAGATACCAGAGGGAACAAAGGCGTGAAATGGAACGAAGGGAGAAGTTTTTACAAAAAGAATCTATTAGAGTAATTCTATGACCCTACCTATAAAGATTTGTGCCTTTGAGTTGGTGATTTTATAGACAAGCATTATTGCTGTTATTTGTGTTGTTCTCAGGCCGAGAAATTAAAACTTAAAGAAGAAATGCGAAGGGAGAAGGATGCTGCAAGGCTTAAAGCAGCGAATGAGAGGGCTACTGCTCGAAGAATTGCTAAAGAGGCGATGGAACTTCTTGACGATGAACGAGTGGAGCTGATGGATTTAACTGCCTCAAGGAGAGGATTACCCTCAATATTGTCTCTCGATAGTGATGCTTTGCAAGATCTTGAGTTATTTAGAGGTGGTTTAGCTTGACATAAATCATATGCTATTTATATTTGTTCTCTGCACCAAGTATGCTCTAATTAATGGTCTTGTGACAATTAATTAGAGCAACTTAAGCTTGAAATTTCTTTTCTGTGTTCAGAACTGACTGAAGTCAACATTTATTTTACAACATGTGCACCTATGGTGTGTCTTTGGCTGTTTAATTCCACGAAATTTTACCATGCCTATGTACTTACTAAAGCTGAAGTCTTTCTGGTTACTGGGTATCTGAATTTGAGAAGTTCTCAATTTCCTTATTATTGTGTCACCCAAATTATTCAACACATTCAACATGTAGAGACAGGATTTTGATTTTGGTTGTTTTTACAATTTATCTTTTGCATAGCAATGGCAATGAACCTGGACAATTTTGTGAAAACTTGAATGAATATGCTATACATTGGGAGATATCTATACTCTTCCTTGGGTTTATTAGCTTTTATAATTTATTATTATATGTAGTAAAGTAATGCTTTGAACTAATTTACATAATTAGAGGCGATTATGCAGTCTCAACAATGTCTTTTTTATGTGTAATGTTTCTAAAAGCATTTTAGATGCAGAAAGCATTGATGTCATGTTTCACATATTTGATTACTGAATCACTTTAAATTTGCAAGATGTGTTAAGTCACAGTTCATTTATTGAATGATAGATTTGAAATTTCCCCAAAAGACATATACTTTTGCATGTAGTAAAAATTTTCTCTTGAGATATGAAATAGTTTGTTTTTAACTGACGATGCTGTTTCTTCAAGTTTAGCTTGACATGATGCCCCATTCTCCCTCCTCGTGAAGAGATGATTTCTATGACGACCTGGGAGAATGGTCTTTCCTTTTTAGGGGGCTTTTGGGTGGGTGGGGTTGGAGGTGGGGGGGAGGGGGGGGGGGGGGGCGGGCTTTGGTTTGGGAACGTGAGCTGTTGGATATGGGATAACTATTCTGCTCATTTCGTCGAGATCGAGCATTTTTCTTTGACATGAGGCCCCATTCTCCCTCCTCGTGAAGAGATGATTTCTATGACGACCTGGGAGAATGGTCTTTCCTTTTTAGGGGGCTTTTGGGTGAGTGGGGGTTGGTTTGGGAACGTGAGCTGTTGGATATGGGATAACTATTCTGCTCATTTCGTCGAGATCGAGCATTTTTCTTTTGAATATTTGCCTGGGCCTTGGGTAGCTCTTAGCTCAAGAAGGTAAAGGCACCCAATTTTTCCGATTCGGCAGTTCTATCTATCATTTTGCGGTTTACGCCATTCAAGATATGCTCTTTAAAAGAATTTTTCTCGTATTTCATAAAGCTAATAAAATTAAGGTGGATTTCTTAGATGCTGGTGAAAAAGTTTCTTATGCTTTAATTAAAGAAGCTAGTTTGGGTACTCTTCTTCCATTATTCACGGGCTTATTGTATGAAACTAAACAGTGGAGATACCAAGTGTTATAACTGGTGACATAAATTAAAGTATAAGTTGTCAATACTGGTTAAATTAGTCTACAGTTCTGAGTTCTCTACTGGTTTCGTTATTACTCTTCAGTGTGTACCGTGTTTGTGTGATTATATGTAATTGGGTGATAGTCATTTTGCATTATCACAAACGCTCAATTTCTAACTGTATATCTACAACTCGTACCTTTTCAATGTTCTGCCTGCTGTTGTATACTATTGTATCCTCTTTTAGTTCTCTAGTTGATGTATGTTCTGACGACTTTTCCTTGCCTTAGATATGCTCACTGAATTCCCACCCAAGTCTGTTAGCTTGAAAAGGCCATTCACAACTCAACCCTGGACCTATTCTGAAGAGAACATTGGCAATCTTCTTATGGTGAGGACTCTCTCTCTCTTCGCCCCCCTTCTCTGTGAATATTTGTGAGAGGGGTTCACTCTACATGGTTTGGAGGTTGTGTGGGGCATGAAGGTAAAAGAAGCACGGTTTCATTGCTTAGGGAAAGCAGAAGACTAGTACAAACAGGAACTTTTGCCTTGGCTTGTTTTTCTTGTGTCAAGCTTTGTCATTTTTATGTATAAAGTCATATTCTCACTTCTAGGGCTTGTGTTTCTACGTTAAGCAAAACCAAATTACTTTACTAGAAAGAGAAGTTCATGAAAGAACCTTCCATCAGTATCTGCTGATAAGCAATCTTAAATCCTCCTGTAGTTTGATGTTTTCTTCTGTCGCATTATAAGCGCACCATATCACGGTGCATGGTTGGTGCTGTGCTCTAAAGTCTTCATGTTTGTATGTAAATTATTGTCAACTATCAGCTAATCAATGAGCATATCACTTTTCAATGGTTGGTTCTGGTTCTTTCAAAGTGTTCAGGTTTGTATCTTAATCAATGCGAACTATGACATTACCAAAAGGAGGAAGAAAAAGTAAACAACCCCCCCTCCTTCTATCCAAAAAAAAAAAAAAAAGGAGCCCAAATATGGAAAAAAGATATAATGGAGAACTTAGATTTCTCTTGAAATACAACTTTGATGTCATTGCCATATTCGTTTTTTTACTATTGTTGCACAAAAAAGGTTATTATTTCTTTTAGTATCCGCGACAAGAGTGGTTTTTAACGGTGTTTATAATATTCTTTAGGTTTGGAGATTTTTAATATCTTTTGCTGATGTTCTTGGGCTTTGGCCTTTTACTCTGGATGAGTTTGTTCAAGCTTTCCATGATTATGTAAGTCCTAGAGTTCCTTGTGAATTTTTTTATAAGCTAATATTGTTAAATTTTTTGGTGTAATCAATAGCTGCTTCAACTGTTTTCTCAGGATTCAAGATTGTTGGGTGAGGTACATGTAGCTCTTCTAAGATCTATTATCAAAGACATTGAAGACGTAGCAAGAACGCCCTCCACTGGTTTGGGGACAAGTCAAAATACTTCTGCTAACCCTGGAGGTGGGCATCCGCAGATTGTTGAAGGGGTAATCTCTTTCACGTGGTTGTTATGCAAGAGCATTCAAATTTCTCTTGAATGTACGACTCTTTGTTACATAACTGAAAACAGTTACCTCCATATGTATCAGGCGTATGCTTGGGGTTTTGATATATGCAGCTGGCAGCGCCATTTGAATCCATTAACATGGCCAGAAATTTTGCGGCAATTTGCTCTCTCTGCAGGATTAGGGCCAAAATTGAAGAAGAGGAGCGTTGACCAACCATGTTTTCGCGATGAAAATGAGGTGGGGATCTTTCCATTTACCAGTTCCTGTTCGTATATGTTGGCTGGCCACCTTTCTAGTTATTATAAGTAGTCTCGCTTGCTCTGTTTTGTGGTCTGAATATCATACTGAACTCTTTATGCAAAATTAAATCTGTTCACCCATTGTGAATTTATATGCATGTTAATCCCTATAAGTACATATCCACATGTTTATATGTATATGTACATGTTAGATACAGATTTCTTCGTCAATTTCTGACTGCAACTTACAAGTGTATGTGGAGCTTTGTGCCAGTGAGATAGCTTAGCTGCCCCTGGGCTGATCAAGCTGAGTTCGAAGAAATGATAATGAGCTTGATACTTGTCTTAGCCTCCTGCCGTGTTCCTTCATTGGGGCGCAGTTCTTTTCTTCATTGGCGAGGTCTGTGGCGTGTCATGACTGGCTCACTACAGGGCTAATCACCACCCCCACCCAATAGAACCCCACACGCAAACAACGAGAATTATAGACCAAGGACATCTACGAAACATGGTGATTCTTTCCTCCGCCTTGTAGGTTTGATGGCGTTATAGATGTACGCAACGATATATTTATATATGTGTATGTGGCTTAGTTGCACAAAGCGGGGGCGGGAGCGGGAGCGGGGGCGGGGGCGGGGGCGGGGGCGGGGAAGCGTAAGCACCAAGAAGAATCTGAGGTTGGGAGTGGCTTGAATAAATAAATGCGTAAAGAGTATTATCATTTGTTTAGCATAGTTTACCTAGATAGCAACAACAAACAAGGAGACTTTAAGGACTTGAAGGAAGAGAGAAACAAGGAATTGAGTTGAAAAGAGCTTGATTTTCATGTATTCTATCACTTGTTCCATGCATCTCTATCCAGCTAGCGGGATCGAGTTCCCATCTTAGCTTGGGACGAGATACCATGGAGCTCCTAACTTGGGATCGCAAAAGCGAGTTTCCAAGAGAGAAACGCCACCATATTAGGAGTTTCCTGCAACTAAGGTATGTGGTCCATCTATTATGATTGAATCATGCATATTGGTAGTGCATGTGCTAAATCGAAAATTTATATGCGTTTAAACAGCTGAAATCTTGTATTATGATTGAATCATGCATATTTTATTAATTGTGTGTGTCTCCTTAGGTGTTTAATTGACAATTTATATGAGTTTAGACGGTTGAAGTCCTCATATTGTCATTGAAGCTTAGATGTTATGTTGTGAGTTTAAGTTTCTAAACATCTATGCTTTTAGAAAGTGTGTTTTCGCCATGAGCTATTGGTAGTGTCATCTAGAGCTTGACCTCTAGAAGAACATAGACTAGGTAGTACGGACTTGGATACCGCGTCTGACACGGACACCAGACACTGCAATGTCCAAAAAACCAGATTTTGGATACCGCAGGACAACGCTGTATTTTTGAATGTGTGTATGTATATGGGGCAGTAGATCCCTTGGCCGCGATGTTAAGTTACCAGTGGGATCGAGCCGCCCATAGGCGATCTATGGCTGGTCCATTTCTTTTCCCGGTTTTAAAATCGTATAATGAGCCGGACATGACTTTTTACCTTTTCGCACATATAGTTACAATGGAGGAAAAAAATATAACATCCACGTCCGCCCCATAATAGGACTGAAGGTGATAATCCATAAACCCACATTTTGTTGCTCTCTTCTTCTTCTCTCCCTTCTTTCTCCCACCCCCAATTCCTTCCCTCCACCCCTTCTACCCTTCCCCACAAAACCCCCCAACAAAACACTACTAGCCAACTTCCCACACACCCATCCACCAAGGCACACAAAAACACACACAGTCACACGTGCGCGCTCGATACACATTTGCAAACACACAGCACATGGCTAATCGCCTCCCTCCATCGCCCATCCACCCACACAGACAGCCGCGCACATACACGACACACATAGATGCAAACGACTGTGCGTATGTGCCGTGCATGCAGTGTCCGTGTGTGTGTCTCTTGATGTAACTGTTTGTGTGTGTGTGTGTGAGAGAGAGAGAGAGAGAGAGAGAGAGATTGTGTGTCGTTTGCGTCTACGCAACTTTGTGTGGGTGGATGGGTGACGTAAGACAGCAATCGGCGGGGAGATGTAGGGGCAAGAACCTGGCCGGGGGGGGGGGGGGGGAGAAGAGGAGACATTAAATGTTTTTCCAACCATTGTCCGCCCGGCCTTAAATGTGGCGGACGGTTATGCTTTTATTTTAATTTGTGGCAACATGAGGGGTAAAATCGTCAAAAGTCCCGTATGGCCCATTATAGGGCAGATGGGCTTTAAAAAAAGGCGAAAAAAGAAACGTTTGGACCGTTGCGCTGGCAACTTAGCTTAAGCTGCTAGAGCGGGCAAGGGATCAGCTCCCTACATGTACATGATGTCTAGTACATTCCACTTCTAAGATAGTAAACACTAATCAAGAAACACGAACCAAGCAACTCAAATAAAATGATACTTAAACACAGTCAGCAAATAGTACACAAAAAATACTTGTCTTATGAAGTCTACAAAGTGGAAAACAGAAACAGGGAAATAAGTCAAATAACTTAAAAAGTTTTATCCTTTGATCAAGGGCTCAATCTACATCAATTTTATCATCTTTTTCAATGCCCTCTTGCCCTCCATCATCAAATTTAAGCAGCTGAATTTATCATAAAAGGGATGAGAAAGAAATACGTCATCATGTCTCCCAATGGTTGAAACATGACAGAGGCCTCGGTAAGCAAAGAAGGAAAAAGAAAGAAGGAGAAAGGAAGAAGGGGTAGCTCCGGCTAACATCAGGCACGATGCTCAGTTTCATCTTCAACATGTCTTGGTTAGGCAGACCTAGCAGCAGCGGCTTAAATAAGGAGAAAGGTTTCTAACTTTTAGGGTTTGGCTTAAAATTTAATTTCTAAAAAAGCCCCAGATTTCCAAATATCACACACTGACCTCTAAAATAAGTTTGAAATAGTTGGTTAAAAAAAAATAAAAAATCAGACGCCTCGGAGAGGTGTCCGACACGTGTCCGGCAGTGTCGGTTGGTGTCGGACATGGTACCTCGATCCATATGAGGTGTTGGTGCTTCCTAGCACATAGAGGTATTGTTATTTTTACTTATAAAAAACAAACATAGAGCTTGATCTCAGCCAAAGTCCATATTGTGGTAGAAACAAAGTTATCCCTCCCCAAACTTAAATAAGGTTTATTTGTGGTTGTTTTGAGGTGTAATTATAGCATAATGCTCAATATACGTGATTAATTTATGTTTCCTTAAATTAGACCGGTCACTCTATTCAGTGTGTTTGAAGATTATTATAAAAAAATCACACCAAACTGTAGGATATTTTTCACCTGCTGAGCCCATGACCTCTGGAACAATGTCATCTTCAGTTAGCAAAGTTATAGAGTTTAGGGCTGTAGAAGTGATATCTACATGCGTAAGAAGGATCATTTACCTTTTTGTCTCACTTAAGAAGGTTCACGGGAAGAGCTAACCCGAAGTTGGCAGTTGGTAGCACACACCTGTTTCTGCTATCAAGCAGATTAGGTTCATCAAATTCGCTCTGCCCTCACAGCCATGGAATTGAGTTCATTTAAATGACGAGGGTTTTTGTGGGGTAGGGGGTGGGGTGGGGGGTGAGAAAGCTCGTTGGGGAAGAGGAAGATAGGGAAATCACTTAGGGTTAGAGGATTATGGTTTTTGGTTAGCTCTTTGTCAATCGTATGTCATTTTTCCTTTAGAAGCTATTACTTTATGCTTGGGTTTTTCTCTTGACAACTATTTAATAACTTGAGATACTTTCATGGACCATGTCTGCTCTAATGGACTTGCAAATTGTCTTCGATCACCATATCTTGCAACCAAAAAAATATTGGCAACCAATGATTTGCCATACTTGTAAATGGAAAACAAAAATTACTTTTGTTGGCTTGATATGATAAATTGATTTTCCATTTGGGTGCATGTGCAGGGTAACACTTGTGAAGATATTATTTTGAAATTACGTAATGGAGCTGCAGCTGAAAATGCTCTTGCCGTTATGCAAGAAAGGGGTTTCTCTAATCCACGGAAATCTAGACATCGCTTGACACCTGGAACAGTCAAATTTGCAGCATTTCATGTTCTTTCCATTGAGGGCAGCAAGGGCCTTACAATATTAGATGTTGCAGAAAAAATTCAGGTGCGATTAAAATGATGACGATGTGAGTTTATTTTTTCCGATCCTCTAAACTTTTACTTTTAATTTAGAAATCTGGTCTTCGGGACCTCACCACAAGCAAGACGCCTGAAGCATCAATTGCTGCTGCATTATCAAGGGATACAAAGCTTTTTGAAAGAACAGCTCCTTCAACATATTGTGTACGTTCCCCTTACAGAAAGGATCCCATTGACGCTGTGAGCATACTTTCGGCAGCCAGGGAAAAGATTCAGGTATTTAAAAATGGATATTTTGATGGAGAGGATGCAGATGACGCTGAAAGAGATGATGTTGAAAGAGAAGAAGATTCTGAAAGTGATGTTGCTGAGGATCCGGAGGCTGATGATTTAGGAACTGAATTGAAGCCGAACAAAGAAGATCTTTCTTGTGAAGTGAGTAGTCTTCAAGCACAAAGTTGTTCGGGAATTGGAAAGGATTCTTCTCCACATGTAGTTGTGAAAGTCTCACATGGTGGCATTGGGAATACAAGCAGTCTTTTGACGCCTATGCAGTATAAAGGCTTGCAGGAGGTAAAAACTAGTGGTGCTGCTGTCGATAGATCTATTGATGATGCTGGGATCCACAATGAGGCAACCAAAATTAATAAAGAAGATACTGTGGTTGATGAGAATAACTCTGGTGAAGCATGGGTTCAAGGACTTGTATTGGGCGATTACTCTGATATGAGTGTTGAAGAGCGCCTTGATGCCCTTGTTGCCTTAATTAATGTGACAAATGAAGGAAACTCGATTCGTATTGTTTTAGAGGTACCGTTGTGCTATTCTTGCTGTAGACTTTTGTATCTTTTCTTTTTTGTCTCCTTTCGCACTGTATATGATCTGAAACAACAAAACTTCAGGAACGTTTGGAAGCAGCAAACGCTTTAAAGAAGCAGATGTGGGCAGAGGCGCAAGTCGATAAACGCCGTATGAAAGAGGAGTTTGTAATGAAGATGCAATATTCATCGTTTATTGGAAACAAGGCTGAACAAAATCTTTCCATTTCTGCTTTGGAGGGCAGGCAAAGTCCATTCTTTCACATGGACGAGAAAAATGATTTGGTATCTACAAACCCTGTTGTCCAGCAGGAACAACTGGGCGATCCACGAAATGATTTAAATTATCCTAATAATTTACCAGCTGAAAGGAACCTGTTGATGCAAGAATTTTCCTCCGGACCGGAGCAAGCTGGATATGCTGCAGAGAAGTCAAGGTCGCAGTTCAAAGCTTTTATTGGCCACAAAGCAGAGCAAATGTACGAATATAGGTCATTGCCTCTTGGGCAAGATAGAAGACGTAACCGTTACTGGCAGTTCATTACTTCTGCTTCTTGTAATGATCCTGGATCTGGCAGGATCTTTCTTGAGCTGCGTGATGGTCGCTGGAGGCTTATTGATTCTGAAGAGGTAGTGTTTTTTGTTGATTGATGTTTATGTGGTTGAGCTTCTTATGTAGATGAATCTTGTTGTCAGTTATGGTACTGTTACTGTAGATTTTTTAGTTGCACAGCTTGGGCGGGAGCAGATGCGTGGTTCTGGGATGGGAGCATTACTGGTATCGAGGTTTTGGGTTGGGAGTGAGAGCAGATGGAAGGTTCTGTGGTAGGAGCGTCGCTTAAAGTACAGTGTTGCTTGGCTGTATTTCCTTTTGGCCTTGAGTTTTCATTGAAAGAAGTGGGTGAAACTTGTTTTAGAGTAGCCAATACATTTTCTTTGGAGAGCATTTACTGTGATTGACTTTGCCTCTCTCATTTCGACATCAACAGTTTTTCATGATCGTGAAGGGCAGCCAATTCATTTTTCTGGTGGTTAGCTACCAGTCAATGCATTTTCTCAAACCTTAGTTGAATTAAGCAAGGGAGTGCGGGGGTTCTGGGACGGGAGTTGTTTTGGGATCGAAGCAAGATGAGGTATGTGGTTTTGCGGTGGTAGCGTCACTAGTATAGGGGGTCATTAAAGGGATAAACAATAACTAGTACAGGAGGCTATTAAAGGGTTAAACTAAGACTTGTAATCTTTGGATTCATATTATTTTATTTTCTCGGTTTAAGTTTCTAATTTACATGCAGAGTTTTGATGCCCTGTTTGGGTCTTTGGACGTACGTGGGGTTCGAGAATCACATTTGCATTCAATGTTGCAAAGAATTGAAGTGTCTTTCAAGGATACTGTCAGGAACAACTTGTTTAGCAGTGGGAGGACAACTGAAAATACAATCGGAAGAGCATTTTCGGAATCGGCTTCTAATCCCAAGTGCAGTGCCAGCATAGAAAGTCCTAGCAGCAGCGCCTGTGCATTGAAGAGATATCAGGAATTCGAGAAGTGGATGTGGGAAGAGTGCCTTAGTTCTTCAATGTTGTGCGCCATGAAATTTGGGAAGCCAAGATGCAAGCAATTGTTGAAAATTTGTGACTTCTGTCGTATTTTGTATCTCTCTGGTGATAATCATTGTCCATCTTGCCATAGTACCTATGAAGCTTCAGTCAGCAATTTAGATTTTTCTGAACATGTAGCTCAGTGCAATGAGAAATTGAAGGGGGAAGCTGGCTGGACTTTGCACAATGCCCACTCATTTCCTCCCCTAAGGATTAGATTGCTCAAAGCCCAATTATCTTCTATGGAGGTAAGAACTCCATACTGAAGTGTCTCCCACTCTGCCTGCTTGAAATATTTGGGCCTATTCATCTGTTTTCGATATTTTGTTTAGTTGTAAGTTGATCATATAGCTTTTCGCACCATATATATACTTTGGCAGGTTTCGGTTTTGTTGGAAGCTCTTCAACCCTCTTGGTCAGACGAGTATCGAAAGTCTTTGGGTATGAAGCTGCACATGGCATCATCAGCTGAAGACCTTCTCCAGGTTTCTGTGTACACCTCTCTCTGGCCCTTGTTTTTTTTTTTTTTTGAAGTTGCTGCCTGCTGGTCAGTTCTGTCTACAGTTTTTAACTCTCAGCTTGTCTTTTATTGGTGAAATGGGGTTAAATACGAAGTTAACTACAGTAAAATATTGCTAAGCCTCTGAGATGGAGGTGCCTTTTGACTTTGGTGTGGTGCCTTCCCTAATATATTGCGCCCCAACACCTACTTCGTTCTTGTTTCTTGATTTTTTTCCCCTTCACCCTTTGGGCGGCTCCGCGGCTTTCGCCCTGATAGGTATATGCATGACAGGTTTTCTTGTAGTTCTGTGTTGTATACTTGTGTTTCACGACGTCATTTGCTGAGATAAGGCAACACTATCCTTTTACCCTCCAGATTAATAAAAATTATCTTGCACTTCTACTTGTAAAAGAAAATTGTCTTGTATATGATTATGCGGAGGTTTTGTATATTATTTGCTCTGCATCTGGACAAAGAATTAGCTTGTAACCGTGTTCTCGATTTGCTTCCCTCAGATTCTGACATTA